>JAULCA010304241.1:0-12807 GCA_032360845.1 Crassadoma gigantea
GTGTGGAACGCCACGTACAAAGTGATTGAATTCGATATTGTGCCAGGACTGCTGCTGCAAACCGATTATGTCCCTAATCCGGAGAGCTGGTGGTTTCCAATGACATGTTACAGATACGCTGTAATGAAGTGGATCCACAAAGGACGTTACGCAGATGATTATCCTGAGCCGAATCTGCTTTGGAGGGAGAGCTCATGCGGGTACGAGAAGCATATACTCGATGTCAGTAGTAGGAACCAAAGTGACGTCTACATCCTGACAGCTTGTAGGATATTCAAGGCCTACTTAGACGGCTTGGGCAACTCATCACAACTATGTAGTCTTCTATCGTCATACCACATCAAGAACATCGCGATCCACTGTATTCTTCTTCAGCTGCACGCTTCTGGCGTCAAGGAGGCTTTAGGCTACCTCATTGCGTTCCTGGAGATAGGTCTAGAAAAGGAGTTCTTGCCACATTATTTCTACGGAAATCCTTACATTTCCAACATGTTTCCGAAATTATCAGTTAACACTAGCCAGAGACGTCTCAACCTGTTCAGGAAGATCCCCCATGACCACTTTACACAGGCCCTACGTTCACTGAGGCGGATGAAAGCCGATTTATACGGCTTGTTCACCGAATTGAGTGACTTAAGTAACCATCAGAGCATTGATTCCTTCGAAAACCTCTGCACTCTGTATGATGAAAACACAAGTTACCGATGTCTGCTGATGTGAGTCTTCACTTGTGCAGACGTTGGTTAGCATTCTCGCTCATCCTAAAGGGAAAAAGGCTTTTGGACAAGAAAGTTTTCATTCATACTATGTTTCAGGACTTTGATATGGCCTAGCCTAGGGCTAAAAGCCTCTTTTTCAGTTACGTCCCTGGTTATTTAATTAAGAATGTAAGAGTTATCGCGCTTTGATTAGGAAACAAAGGCTTGATAGCTCTAAAAAAGATATCAAATGAACTATTATATTGATCAAGTTGATATCGGATCAGCACACATAACTTAGTCGACATTAGTATAATGATGTTATTGTATAATGTAACATGTTACATACCAGAAATCGAAACCGAAACTATTTCTGGTTTTCCAGGTATTTCATAAATTTACCCATAATCCTTTACTCTTTGTTTGTGTATAGTGAGTGACACGTTACACTCGTACAGGGTAAGATATATAACGGCTTTACCTAGACAGAACAGGATGTGTTTGCTGTGAACTTTGTCAAGAACAGGATCGTGTTTCTAGAAGAGATATAAATATATATATTGACAACAGGTACATAATTGTAACTTATATGTATTTAACAATTTCTATTAATAATTATTGGTTGGATCTGATTCGAGTTAATAAGGCTTAAGGTATATCATACAGTGTCAGTGTATTTAGTATGTGATGGGCTAATAACTTTTCCTCAAAATGAAAAAAAAATATGGAAGTCGCTTTGTATACCTTTATCAAGAACAATGTCAATAATGATCTTTGTAGAAATTCTTTGTTGAATATTGTTGATTTTGTCTGAAATGTAATGAATGTAGAATTTGAGTGGCGCAAATTTGTATCGAGTATTATAATTCATAAAATAACTTACCTGTACATGCATTCATGCAGTAGCTGTCTATTCACTGTTATCGAGTAAAATGTTAGAAAATGTGTTAAATCTCCAGAATAATGACATCTACATTATGTATTTCCACTGAATAAATCACAAATAAGCACAAAGGCAACAAGGCTGACTAAGGGTGAATAAAAACATGCAAAGCAAGCGAGATTTTCCCAGAACACCATTAAAGCATTACAGGTTTTCACTCGGGTAATCTTGTTTGACTTGTAACAATAGCCTTGTTAGCTTCATGAACTATTGTAAAATATCCAACGAAAATGCATGTGATTGATTGATTGATAGATAGGTTTTACGACGGCTGCATTACCGAGTAGTTCGGTTATCAAGTAGAGAAAACATTACATGCCACCAGTTTTGTCATTAATATGTGACATACTCGTGTTGTTCGGGTCTGAAAAACGAGATCTTAGAAAATCGATAAGCTGCAAAACTGTTGTACACACTACAACATTGAACAGAGACGTATTCGAGGTCACGAATGTGTCCTTCAGAGTAGACAGTGGGACATACGCTTTGTCTGTTCGGTAAACTATTAATGATCCTTATATACTATACAATTACTCGGGGAATTATGAAAGCCGTAGAGTGTTTTTAAAGAAGGATTGTTTTATTTGTATTATTTTTTATGAAAGGGAAAATCTTATAAAAAACACGATTCACGTAAGATATTTTAAATCTTATATAATACAACACACGTGAGATAGTTTAAATATTATATCAAACGACACACACGAGTAAATTTTCCTATAAAAACTGCACATGTTAAAAAGTTTAGTTCTTATAAAATACGACATGGCTTAGATAGTGTAAATACAACCACAGTGTAGGATTGACACCAGATATAGCTACATATAGAACTGAGGCGCGCATTGACGCTGGACGCACTTAAGTCAAGGTATGTTTTCCGAGTGCTCTTTTATGTTCTGTTAGTGAAGAGACGAGTAAAGGAGTACATCAGTTAAGCAATGAACAATCATGCATGTGGTTCAGATTCCTTGTAAACTATTTCATGCGATTTTCAGATATTGATAAATAATGACTACAAGGTACCGGTATAAAATTATTTACAAAGAAAGAAGAGAAGATAACTATAATAGCATGACATATACGATGATGAAACGGATGTTATTGGCATATGTTACTGAAACCGAAATAAACATATTATGGTCGTGTGTCTAGATATAGTCATTACGATATCATTGACTGTTTTCGTCTGTGTACGGCGAATAGATGTTGATGCATTGTTAAGTGTACAGCAACTAGCATGTTAACAGTACGGCGAATAGCTATACTAACCTAACCATGTGTAGAGCGAGCATTTGTACTAGTTTTGTTTTAAGTTGCTATACCATTAGAGTAGTATACTAATGATGTTGCTTTCTTACAACACTTTGAAAGATATCTAAAGGGAAGCAGTAGTTGAAACTAAAGCTGTGACCTTGACAATAGCGATAAAAAGTTGAAAGTTAAGCGGTGACCTGGAAAATAGCGGTGAAGAGTTGAAAATTAAGCTGTGACCTTGACAATAGGGATGAGAGTTGGAACTTTAGCTGTGACCTTGACAATAGGGTCAAATAGTTAAAATTTAGCTGTGGCCTTGACAAAAGGGGTGAAGAGTTGGAAATTTAGCTGTGACCTTGACAATAGGGTGGAGAGTCGGAACTTAGGCATAAAGTGGCATATTCTTCCTTTCCCTGTCACAACTTGATACCACCACCTATTTATGTTAATTTACAAGGAAGAGGGGTAACAAAAGAGAGGTTGTTGAACATTTGTAGAACACGTTGCTTTATCCTCAACTAAGTGGTAAAGCAATTAGGTAACCTAGGAAACTGCAAACTATATTGAGTATCAGTAACTTAGGAAACTGCAAATGATCTTTATTATCAGTAAGTAGGAGATATAGGTAATGACATAACTGACCCAGATTTTCTTCCAACATGTTTTAAACGAATCGTTATACAGATTGTTTACATGTTTTGATGACTTGACTTTTAAAACAATACGTATTTACATCATTAATAAAATAAATTTCAAGGCGGGAGAAATTATTTGTTTTTTTTCTGATCTCTGAAATTGTAATTAACTTTACATTCTTTGAATATTAGGAAGACGAATTTGATTACAATTTTGTGGTTATATTCTTTCAGCATCCGCAAATTCATTAGAACGGAAAACAAAGAAAGTGACAATGGGCTCAATATTGTCTGATGGTACCGGCATAGATGCAGTAGATAGAAATGTTGAAAAAATATGGAAGCAGAAGGAACACAACACCATACGTACCAACAGACAGGTAGGAAGTAAGTTTAATGGCTGGCGAAACCCTGTTTCGGAATTCGCTCGAAATGAAGTCAACCTTGCTTATCGCCTCCAAGAAAACGTACACATAGGAAAATACGATATACAGGACAAACTGTGGCAGAAATCTTGCGGTGTTGTAGATGAAATAACTCGATTCTTTCATATCACACTGAAGAAAGTAACTTCAATGTGTTATCCTAGCCTTAACTTTGAAGATTTTGTAAAGCAGGGTAGTTCTCGGGAGGGTTTGAAAATTCGACAACCCGACGAGTTTGATATGATTCTACCATTCACCATTGAAGGAATTGATATACAAGCTGTTCCAGCTCTCAATAAAGACGGAGAGCTGATTCCAGAATTTATGAAACTACGGATTTCAGATAATTCACATAGTCATGCCATGAATGACAGCCGATATGAATCGCTGAGAAAGGAAGGCGTGTTTGAAAAGTGTGGCTCCGATCTGTTTCTTAACGCAATGTGCTTCCAGATGCATGTTATATCATCAATCATGGATACCACCATAGCATATATCCAGAAAGTAATTGACGCGAAAAACAGACATCAAACTTGCTCTTTCACTCTCAGTAAAACGAGGGTGTTTCCGCCGACGTATAGATTCAAAATAACAATAAAAAGTGATGCAGATTTTGATGAAATGTCTCACGTTCAAGGCATCATAGTTCATCTTCAAGCGGCTTGCACAGTAACTTCCAATATAGCTGATGCAACTTCAGTGTGGAACACCAAGCACAAAGTGATTGAGTTCGATATTGTGCCAGGACTACTGTTACAAACTGATTCTGTCCCTAATCCGGACAGCTGGTGTTTTTTTTCAATGAAATGTCACAGATATGCCGTCATGAAGTGGGTCCACAAAGGACGTTACGCGGATGAATATCCTGAGCCGAACCTGCTTTGGAGGGAGAGCTCGTGCGGGTACGAGAAGCATATACTCGATGTCAGTAGTAGGAACAAAAGTGACGTCTACATCCTGACAGCTTGTAGGATATTCAAGGCCTACGTAGACGGCTTGGGCAACTCATCACAACTATGTAGTCTTCTATCGTCATACCACATCAAGAACATCGCAATCCATTGTATTCTTCTTCAGCTGCACGCTTCTGGTGTCAAGGAGGCTTTAGGCTACCTAATTGCGTTCCTAGAGATAGGTTTAGAAAAGGAGTTCTTGCCACATTTTTTCTACGGCAATCCTAACATTTCCAAAACGTTTTCGAAATTATCAGCCAACGCCAACCAAATATGTCTGTTTCCGTACGGTGAGAAATCGTGCCGTAACATACGTGTCAACTTGTTCAGAAAAATCCCCCATGACCACTTTCCACAGGCCCTACTTTCACTGAAGATGATGAAAACCGATTTACACGGGTTGTTCACCGAACGAAGCCATCTTGGTAACCTTCAGAAGATCGATTCCTTCAGAAACCTCTGCATGATGTATGTGGAAGAAAGAATTAGCATTTGCCCGCTGATGTGAGTCCTTGCTGGTGCAGACATCGATTAGAAGTAATGCTTATCATATTGGGAAAGAAAGCTTTTTGACAAGGAAGTTTTCTTGAGCATGAAAACTGATAATATTGATTCATTTCGAACAAGTTTGAACAACGGAATGGAAACTGAAATCAACAATATATTATGTTTTGCATGTCTTCATCTAGGTTACGAGTTTTTTTTAACATATATTATCACATTGTGTTAGGTTATTATTCGGTTGAAGTGATACCCGTTTTGAATAACTGTCAATATCCTCAGGGAGAGTGTTAGTTGTATCATCACCTAGGTCGGTAGCAAATTGTTGTTTTATTAATCATAAGTGTTCCTTGAGTCTTTTAAGAACTACCTAAGTTCCCAATGCGAGGACTTAATGGTTCATTGATTTGTCCTTAATTTACGAGGCGGCTGCTATGCCATGATATATTATGACGTCACAATACAACCTACCAAAATTGACGCCAAAATAAATAATGCACTTTGACGTCAGCATTTGCGGAAGAAATACATGTACATATTTGAAGGCTTGGGTATACGTATAGCAACAGACTTTTCACAAACATTTTCTTCATTTTTTATGCAACGAACTTTGTAATAAGATAAATTTAAACAGGTCTTGATGTATGGATTAACTTGGATTCTTTTGATTCTGTTTATACAATATCTGCTCTAGCTTGATATAGATATACATATTGGAGAAAGATGTTTTATATTGTTAATTCATATTTTCATTTCCTAATTGCATAAAAAGACCCGTACATGTTCGGTATTAGTGAAGGTTTATTTATCATTGTTTACCACTCTTTCTCTCATCTTTCATATGTAAGATTAAATGGTCCAATCTGTGATGCATAAGTAAAAATAGGGGTACATATTTTCTGGCAACAAAGCTTTGCCGCGGGATTTTAAACTAAATTATGTACAAAGGAGTGTATTGTTTCTCTTCTACACGTGCACCTAATTTACATATGATTGAGTTATTTTGTACATTGTTTATCGGTTAATACGATAAAGATGTTTAGCTGTCATCTAGTGACAAAATAGCAATTTATTTAGTTCTGAACTAATTTATAATTGTTCATTCCATTTTGGACAGCGCATCACCGTTGGGTTTATACTGAAAAAAAATATATATTTGGAAATGTCATTGATAAGAACATAATAAATGAAGATCAATTAATTAAATTTGAAAAAGGAAATTCAGCGCAATAGATTGAAACTTTGCTGCGGCATGACGTCATCTCATTTATTTTTTATTTGCATAATTACGTCATGCCAATGAAATGAAGGGTTTATCGATTTCTGTAATGAAAGATTTAAAAGACAATAGTTAACGTTGAAAGCAATGTTTTTAAAAAAAAAAATGCACTGACTGTCTATTCGAGCTTAGCATACAGTACTCTACTTTGTTTAAAAGGTTATTTGTTTGAGATTAATTTTACATAGTGCGAATTGCACGATCAAAAGTCGGCTAATTTTCGCGCTAAATTATTGTTGTCATCAGATCTTGTGGAGTGACAGCGACTGCATTCTGTGCATGACGTTACTAATATCCCTTAATGAAATCTGAAAAATAAAATGACGAGGACGGAAGCCAACATGGATGTTATTCAATTTTGTATCTTGAAATGAAATACAAGAAATGTCAACGGTAAAATATTGATAGTTCATTAGCAAAATACAAAAATAAAATGTCATCAGTTTGACCAAAGGCTAAAACAGTGACATTTTGTCAATTTATTAAAAAAAAAATTGTTTTATCAGAATTAGACAATAATGTCTAACATCAATTTTTATTGGAAATAAAGGCTTATCTATCAGAGCAATGTTGATTAGCAATGCCTGCCATTCTATGCTAATTGCCTCTCTATCCAGTATTGTTGACATGCCTTACTCACTTGTTGTTTTGTCTGATGATTTGGTAAAGACTTTCTGTCCGAATTGATTCTAATGTATAAACACTGTTCTATTTAACAACTGTGACTTTCTTAGCTGCAGTGTGACAACAGTATAAGTTTTGATACATAGAGGTTTTTGACTTACGTCTTGGTGTGTTCTGTTCTCATTTGCATGAACTTAATTGAGTTCGGGATAGAGGCTTCAGATTTTAACATGCCCGATAACCAAAATGTAGTTCGGGATGGATGCTTCAGTTTGTAGTACATCCAATAACCAACTTTGAATTGTGGATGAAGGCTTAAGTTTCTAACAAGCCCGAGAACCAAAGTGGAGTTAAGGATGTAGGCTTTAGATTTTAGCATACCTGATGGTTCAGGTTCTTGTATGATTGAGAGCCAAATTAATGTTCGGGATGTAGGCTTCCGTTTCTTGCATGCCCGATAATCAAAGAGGAGTTAGGGATGCTGGCTTCAGTTCTTAGTGGGATTGATAACCAAAGTGGCGTTTGTGATGGATACTTGGGTTCTAGCATACTCTATAACCACAGTTGCGAAAGGGATGGTGCTTCATAACCTTTAGCATAATGGGCCATTTAAAGCAGAGCTATTGTATAGTAACACATATGAATTATATAATAACAAATATGAAATTTATAGTTTCACATATAAATTGTATCGTTATATACAAGACATAAATAATCGACGATGTATTATCATTGACCGGCATAAAAGGGTGTATGGTTAATATCACACGGAATGTGACGAGGAACATGTTTAGAAAGACATTCAACCCTAGTATATCCATTGGAGGCGGATGATTTGGAGTTTAAAACCTTGGGTAGTAAATGTCTGCACGCTGAAGAGAGATGATATCGTGTACCGGTGAGATTGTGTATTTTCTACACCGATTGATATATGCCTGACTTGTGTATTTAGGTTATATTAATCCCACAAGTCATCACTGGTTAAGAAAAATCCGTTTTTACAAATTAACGAATGTAATTATGTGTTAATAGAACTGTTCTATTTTATTTGCTTCATCAATCATCTTGTAACACCAAAAGCTTTTTAAACATTAAACTGTTTTTGTATGGAATTTATGATCTAATTGAATCAAACAGCTTTGCAAGCAGACATCGTAATGCGCGCTAGTACTAACTGGCAACAGATTTACCGGTTGTTGCGATTATCCTTGATGGTGAAGGTTTAACAGGAATCTACCATATTGAAGGACTTTGGTATGTCCCAGCCTATGGCAGAACCTAATGCCTACCCCACTATGGCGAACGTTTAATACTAGGGCTATGGTGACAATATATTTTCAGAAGAGCTTTAGGGCTAAACGCTTGTTAGAAAGTAGAGAGAAAAAAGAAAGATCCCAAATGATGTAATAGGTGTAGCAGAGTTCTTTTGATCGTTTTGTGTAACCAAATAAAGGTCACAAATGCAATTTCCCAAATCTTAATTGAAGTCCCTTATCAGATACCATTTGCAATATGCAATGTGTAACAGAAGTTACAGTATATTATTTTCTTAATATCTGATCTGCATGAGTGTTCACTTGTCTTATTTACAATTTGAATTCGTGAAAATATGTAGATAATGCACATGAAATTAAAAAAAAACTGATATATTGCACTTATAACGTGAAACCGTGTTGTTTACTACTGCATCAAGTTCACGAGTAAAATAAGATTGTTTTTGTTATTTGTAAGTGCACTAGCGATCTCTCTGTGTTCGTATAGAGGAAAGAAGCACACGGAGAAACACGACATCAACATCACTAAATGACGCTCCACATCCGGCCATTGTTTTTTCAAAAAAGTGTAATTTAGAGTTTATGCTTGAAGTTCGTAAACCCTTTGCTAACACAGTTAATGAATTGGATGTGTAAGAGTTATCTTTCTTTGATTAAGAAACAAAGGCTTGATAATTCTAAAATAATGAAAAATATCAAATAATACATAATTGAAAGAGTTTTTATTTTATCATTACACATAATTAAGTTGACATTATACTTTTCCTATTATAATCCTATTATTATGATGATATTATCTTATAATGAAACGTGTTACATAACAAATATCGAAACCGAAAGCGAAATTAGTATTTGGTTTCCAAGTAATCATTAAATTTTCCCATCATCCATTACTCTTTGTTTGCGTTTGGTGAGTTACACGTAACACTCGTACCAGGAAGGAAACAGGGTGTGTTTGATGTGAACTTTGTCAAGAAGAGGATTGTTTAACAAAACAGGTACATAACTGTGATTCTAGTTGATAAGGCTTGAGGTATTTCATTCAGGCTCATTTCAATGTATATAGCAGGTGATGGGCTCATACTTTCTTCTTAAAACAAAAACAGATATGAAAGTTGCTTGGTATACCCTTGTCAAAAACAATATCAAAAATGACCCTTGCAGAAATCATCTACTAAAAATTTTGTTAATTTGTCTGAAAAAAAGGTGACTCAGAATTTGAGTGTCACAAAATTACAATGTAAGAAAATGGGTCAAATCTCCGGAATAATGGCATATATTCCTATTGAATAAATCAAAGCTGAGCTCAAAGCCAACAAGGCGTACTGAGGTTTGATAAAAACCAAGCAAAGAAAGTGTGATTTTACCCGTACACTATTCAAACACTACAGGTTCACATTCAGGTTATGTGGCTTGACTTTTATCAAAAGCCTTGTGAGCTTCATGAATTAGTGTAGAATATCAAAAACATGCCACCATTTTTGAGATTTGAAGCAATTTCTTACATTTTTTTCTGGATAATAGTTGAGTTTTTTTCATGAATTAAAATACTCTAATCAATTTCGCGCCACTTAAATTCTGAATTTAAAATTTTTTAGGAATTCAGCATTACGGTGTCATTTATGCTTCCAAAGATATGTGATAAGAGAGTTGTCTCTCTTTGTTTCGGAAATGCAATACAGTGCCGCCAGGACTTATACCCGAAAATGTTACATTAAATAATGGACGTTTCGGTTGTTCCGCACAATCGAACAGGTCCTACGTAAAGATTCATTTTTAACAGTTATTTATATTTGACATCCACCTGTGGTACAAGTCTTGCAAATAATCAGTTATTAACTCATCCTTTAAACAGAAATGAGAAGAGTGACACAAATGAGTCCTTTAAAGTAGTCTGTTTAACATCCGGTTTGTCTGTATGGTAAAATCTTAACGACCTATCTACACTATAAAATTCTTGTGAAAGCCGTAAAAGCTTCATTGATAAAACTTGCGCTATCTGTAGTATATTTTTTATGAAAAGAAAACTCTTATATAATGTATGACACTCGTAAGAATGTTCAAATCTTATATAATACAACAAACGAAATATATATTAAATCTTATATCATACAACACACGGAATGTATTTTGAATTTTATATCAAACAACTCACCTAATATATTTTAAGTCCTATATCATACGACACACGTAAGAGATTAAATGTTTTATAATACGACACACACAAGGGTGTCACTCTTATATAATACGACTCACATCAGAGTTTTAAACGTAATAATTATATCCTTCCATTAACAGCGGTGTGGCCTCTCTGTAGTAAAACTCCTACGTGTAACCCTTCAAAGTCAACAGGATTATGCTAAAACATATCTGACTTTTTCAAGTATTGCTGATAATGGAGTGTGTTGGTGGTGTTTTGATTCAGTAACACAGGAGAGTGTGAATAATCTCTGGTATCAGTAACCAATTTGAGTGTTAATGATTTATACTATCATTAACCTAGGGGAGTGTAAATGATCTCTAGTATCAGTAACCTAGGTAACTGCAAGAGAAACGATTTGTCTCTTTCTTCTGATCTCTGAAATATGAAGTAATTTCAAGTTATTTGAATATTAGGAAAACGTATTTGATCATATTTTTGTTTTTATATTGTTTCAGCATCTGCAAGTCTATTAGTTCGGAAAACAAGAACCAACAATGGGCTCAACATGGTCTGATGGTACCAGCATAGATGCAGTAGATAGAAATGTTGAAGGAATTTGGCGGCAGGGGTTACGCAACACCACGCCAGACTACGGACAGTTAGGAAGCAATTTTAATGGCTGGCGAAACCCTGTTTCGAAATTTGCTCGAAATGAAGTCACCCTTGCTGAACGCCTTCGGGAAAACGTGAATGTAGGAGAATACGATATACCGGACGGACTTTGACAGAAATCATGCAGTGTTGTAGATAAAATAACGCGATTCTTTCATGTTACACTACAGAAAGTGACCTCAAAGTATTACCCAGGCCTCAGTTTTGGAAATTTTGTGAAGCAGGGTAGTTCTCGGGAGGGTTTGAAAATTCGACAACCCGACAAGTTTGATATGATTCTTCCATTCACCATTGAAGGAGTTGATATTCACGCTATTCCAGCTCTCGATACAAACGGAGAACTGATTCCTGCACACATAAAATTACAGATTTCAGATTATGCACAGATTCAGAATGTCTTGAATGGCAGCAAATATCAATCGCTGAGAAAGAATGGAGTGTTTGAAAATTGTGGCACTGATCTGTTCATTAACGCAATGTGCTTCCAGACGCGGGTCATATCATCCATCATGGATACCACTATAGCAGAGATACAGAAAAAAAATCGACGCGAAGAACAGGAATCAAGCTTGTTTTTTTTCACTCAGCAAAACAAGCGTGTTTCCGCCAACGTACAGATTCCAAATAAAAATTAAAAGTGATGCTGATTTAAATGAAATTTTGTTCGGTGTATTTCAAGCGTTCTGTGAAATCTTATATGACGAAGCTGCAACTCCAGTTTGGAACGCCACGCACAAAGTGATTGAATTCGATATTGTGCCAGGGCTGCTGCTACAATCCGATTCTGTTCCTAATCCGGACAGCTGGTTATGGTCTAATATGAAATGTGACCGATATGCCGTCATGAAGTGGGTCCACAAAGGACGTTACGCAGATGATTATCCTGAGCCGAATCTGCTTTGGAGGGAGAGCTCGTGCGGGTACGAGAAGCATATACTCGATGTCAGTAGTAGGAACCAAAGTGACGTCTACATCCTGACAGCTTGTAGGATATTCAAGGCCTACTTAGACGGCTTGGGCAACTCATCACAACTATGTAGTCTTCTATCGTCATACCACATCAAGAACATCGCGATCCACTGTATTCTTCTTCAGCTGCACGCTTCTGGCGTCAAGGAGGCTTTAGGCTACCTCATTGCGTTCCTGGAGATAGGTCTAGAAATGGAGTTCTTGCCACATTATTTCTACGGAAATCCTTACATTTCCAACATGTTTCCGAAATTATCAGCCAACGTCAACCAGAGACGTCTTAACCTGTTCAGAAAAAATCCTCATGCTCACTTTGCACAGGCCCTACTTTCACTGAGGCGGATGAAAGCCGATTTACACGGGTTGTTCACCGAAAGTAGTCACCTTGGTAACCACTGGAGTATCGATTCCTTCAGAAACCTTTGCACTCTGTATGA
>JAULCA010304352.1:0-25895 GCA_032360845.1 Crassadoma gigantea
AACTGTCTAGATTCATAGATACATACCTTGCAAAGGCTACAAAATGACTTTTTTTGTAGGTTTAGTTGCATATAAGATTGTGACAGCGTCAAGAAATTGACAGCCGGAAGTTTACAAGCAAAACCAATGACCAAAAACAGGACCGCCCCCAGACATTTTGCCCCTGTGCAAATCCGCACACTGGCATGGAAATATATCAAAAGTATACAATTTTCATAAGTTTGACACCTGAACATTTCATTTATTTAAAAATCTGTTTTCAGTTCCTTATTAAACTCCTTCTCAATGGCCCAGTAATAAGCTGGAACTTATTTTAGATAGGAACTACAAACGTATGAAACACTTGTTGATTGGCTGATTTAGTTGTGTGAGTCCTTTAAAGAACCTGCAATTTTTTGAAATGTTAAAATAAAGCTATTTTTTGAAAGAATATTCAACACCAATGGAGATATGGCGAGTTATGGCCCCTGGATTCCCAATGCTCTTTACAGTCAGAAGCAAGAAAATTTCAATTTAGGTACAGGTAATTAACCTGTCATAGATCACCTAATTTAAACTTACAGTTGGGAGCAAACTTAACTCGGTATCAAGTGCTCTTCGTAGTGCACACGTAGTGAACAAGGAAGTGCACTTGACAAAACATTGAAATGCACTCCAGTTCACTTCAGTGTTAACTCCAGTTCACTTCAGTTTTAACTCCAGTTCACTACGATGTTAACTCCAATGCACTACAGTGTTTACCAAATTTTAAAAGACTGAAGTTCATATTTCAATAAATGTTTAAAATGAAAAAGGTTCGTTTGTGATATGAAATGTGAAAAAAAGGAAAGAATTATTCAACTGAATGTTTCGTAATAATATATCACTGATACACATAATTTTGGTTTCTTGATTACGTTTTGCAACTGAACATATACTTATACAATACAAAGATACTTTGTACACTATCTCTGGTGATTAAAGAAAATCTGTAAAAAAAACTCGATTTCGGAGGAAAAGGTTTAAAAGTAAATTTAATCATAGTTAAATTCACATCACATTTAATCAGAGATGTATATATAATTTGTCATATATACGTCTCTGATTTAATTCATACCAATATTGTAGTATCAGGATGGAGGATCAGTGTATTTTATGTGATATAGGTAAATGTAATGTAATACGACATCAATAGGGTAATTTTTTTTTTTAAACAAAAAAGTAAAGAAAAGATAAGATTACAGAAAAATCTTATATCATGGCATGAAACTATATAAATATAAGGTAAAGATCAAGCTAAATATGTGTAATTCATTTAGACTTATTATTTCCAAGTTGCCTTCTTATAAGAAATCAAGAAAAATCTATGAGGTAGTCTTATTTTGATTTTTTTTTGTTATATATATATATACATTTCAGGTACATGAAAATGCTGATGGTTGGGTAAGAAAATACACCCCCAACCACCATCTCCTCTCCAGGTACCACAGCAACGTAGTAGGTGTGTATACTAGTTGTACAGTAATGAATTGCCGCTTGTTTAAATGATGACAAAATCCATGGTTGGAGGGTGCAAACACCCGTAGGTAAAGTTATATATACATGTACAAATTAAAATAAGTTGATCGATTTATACTAATAAAAAATCAAATCAATTAAGTTTAACAGGGAACCTCAAGTTTCAATCATACAGTTACAAACTTCCTCTAGTGGCAGTTTTATAGGTGTTGCTAGGGCAATGATACCCCCAACACATATTTCTTTTCAATGTGATATCTACTTGAGAATAGATGGGCATTGACCACCAACTCACCATTCACCTGTGGTCACATGGGATTCTGCTGGGCTTTACCTAATCGTACCACCTTGTGTGAAGGCGATTAATCCAGCCCATTGTGTGTCCAGTAGATAAACACAGGTAATTCAGTACAAGGTTACAGGTAAGATACCGTGGCTGTCCCTTTGTCAGGAAATAAAAGCATCGGGCACAATTCTATTTCAAAACGGTGACTTTGACTCTATAGTAGTGTTTCACACTTACCTTATCCCTCAAATGGTTTACAAACTTGGTGTTACATAAAAAGTCATCACTAATTGATAATTAACACATCTTAGCATCAATCAATGGGTCACTGAACCATGATAGAGCCTTATGTACCTGTGCGTTTAGAGGTCCTTTTTTGATACAAGGAGTAGGAGCTGTTATCATTTATTTAAAGAGAATTACATATATATTTATTAACATTACTACAATGGTAGTCTAACCATGGATCCAAGTCGGTGCATGTGGTAATATTTTAATAGGTCATCACGCTCTAAAGTTATAATGCTATTTTTATCAAAGGATACTGCTTAAATAGTTTAAAGTACATGAATAGGTAACATCTAATATTTAATATTTTATAGATTTATTGATTTATTGAGCAGACGGGAGGGGTGAAAATCACAGTATGTATCAACTGATCATGATGAAAAGGCCAGACATGTATGATAAAGAAAATTACCTTGTGAACTGAAGTTAACTCCTGTTCACATCGATGTGAACTCCAGATCACTTCATTGTTAACTCCAGTGCACATCGATGTGAACTCCAGTTCACTTCAGTCCAACGCACATCGATGTGGACTGGAATTAACTTTTCTTGTTAACTCCTGTGCACTAGGCTACCAAGTTAAGTTTGCTCCCAACTGAATATACCTCCATATTTTGCATGTATTTAAAACACACATTTACCTCATGAACTGTGGTCTTCAAATTGAAATAAATCAACTACTGAGTTGTAACTAACTGATTTGTTTATTAAATGAAAGTTTCTTAAAAAAAGAGTAATTTGACAATCTTTTAGAGTACAATATTGTTCCAGATTTCAACCAGGACCTTGGTCATTAATGGTTGTTTGATATGTACCTACACCGGTTGGCTGCTACTTAGACAGACTTAGTGACAGGCCCTCAAACACCCCTGGGGAGCCACCACACCACTGGGAGGGCTATGGGGTTAGGGGAAAGATAATGTCATAAACTGTCAGTTGCCGTTGTAAACGATCAACAATCAGCTTCCCAAAACACACACGCATTCACTACATGTATGCATCTTGCACGCAGGGGAGGCCGTCCTTAAATGACCTTAGCTGTTAATAGGACGTTAAACTAAATAAAACCAAACCAAAACCAAACCAAGCTGAACTTATTTTAGATAGGAACTACAAACGTATGAAACACTTGCTGATTGGCTGATCAGTTGTGTGAGTCCTTTACCTGTAAACGGGACTATTTAATAATTTTATATGTGTCAATTAATGCTATTTAACAACACCGAAAACACAATATCTAATTATAAGAATGCACAGACAGAAAGATTAGCTTATAGATGTTGCTAGAATATAGAAACATACGTAAAGATCAAGTTTATATGTTTAAACACGAAACCGAATAATATTGTTAAGGCATTCCTCATTTTACACCAACCACGTTCGTCCATCGTGCGCAAGCAATGATCGTCCAGCTCTTTATCGTTCACACATCGTGCACACACCGTGTACACATCGTGCGCACACCGCAGATCGTGTAACGTTCGGCGTCCTACAACTGTATTATATAAAATTATGTCTAAATTGAAATCATTTATGATAAAGGGACAAAGTGAAATATGTAATTTCTCAGTAAAACATTAACCATTACACATATTACTCATAATAGTCTAAAGCTTTGATTTGCATGTGTTTTGGGAGGCTACGATATGTTCGTATTTTTAATCTTTGTAATTACCTGTTTATGAAGATAAGAACTAACATACATTCTAGGTGAAAAAAAATATCTATCACATAAATTAAAATACTAGCAGGCATTAAACTTCGTCCTGATATTATCTTACTAAGACGTCACAAGCAGGTCACACTTCATTGTCCTTCATCGGTTATTTCCAGAGGGATGGAAACAAAACAGAAAACTGATGTCCGTTGCATTTAACTCTTTGCCGGTATTTAATGACTTTTTTATTTCAATTAGTTATAAATTCCTAACTCAGTTTTCGAACAGGCACAAAACATAAAAATGGGGAACTTTTATTTGACATCAACCAGGTTCTACCGGGAGATATTTTCAAAATGAGCCGACATAAACCAATAAGCCAACGTGTAAATTAATTTTTCATCCTCTACATTTTTATCAGCTATTGATTTCAATTTTTTGAGAATATAAATGAAATAATTTACATTTTTGAAAGTCTGGTTATAGCCATTACAGAATCAATGTATGATTCACCAATTATTAAAAACAATTTCATTTATGACCGTTGGTCTGCCCCCCACCCCTGGGCGCTGAAGCGGGCCCGATAGGTGAAATATAGCAAACTTTTTAAAATCCTTTTTTTTCTGTATGAATGAGAGGATTTGTTCCATAATTGGTCTAAAGCAACTTTGGGTGAAGGGGAATAAATTTTGTATAAACTGTGGGTGTGACCCCCTGGGGGCTGATGGGCGGGGCCCAAGAGGAGAAACATAGGGTGGGGTCCAAGAGGGGAAATATAGCAAATTATTTTAAATCCTGATTCTTCTGTAGGGATGAAAGGATTTGTTCCATATTTGGTCTGAAGCATCCTTTGGTGAAGGGGAACCAATTTTGTATAAACCGTGGGTCTGACCCCTAGGGGCCGGCCCAGTAGGGGAAACATAGCAAATTCTTTAAAATCTTTTTTCTTCTGTAGGAATGAAAGGTTTTGTTCCATAATTGGTCTAAAGCAACCTTGGGTGAAGGGGAACCAGTATTGTATGAACCGTGGGTCTGACCCCTTGGGGGTGAGGGGTGATGCCCAAGAGGGTAAACATAGCAAATTCTTTAAAATCCTTCTTCTGTGGGAATGAAAGGATTTGTTCCATATTTGGTCTGTAGTACCCTTTGATGAAGGGGAACCAATTCTGTATAAAACCTGGGTCTAACCCCCAATGGGGCTGAGGGGAGGGGCCCAAGAGGGGAAACAAAATTAAATTCTTTAAAATCCTTTTTCTTCTGTAGCAATGAAAGGATTTGTTACATTTTTGGTCAGAAGCATCCTAGGGTGAAAGGGAACCAAATTTGTATAAACGGCGGGTCCGGCCCCCCTGGGGGCTGAGGGGTGGGGCCCAATATGCGAGCATTACAAATTCTTAAAAATTCTACTTCTTCTGTAGGAATGGAAGGATTTGTTCCATATTTGGTCTAAAGCAACTTTGGGTGATAGGGAACAAATTTTGTATAAACCGTGGGTCTGACTCCTTTGAGGCTGAGGGGCGGGGCCCAAATAGGGGAACATAGCAAATCCATAGCATCCTTGAGTGGAGGAGAACCAAATGATAAACGGTGGGTCTGGCCCCCCTGTGGACTGAGGGGCGGGGCCAAAAGTGGGCAATACGGCTATATTGCAACAAACGACTTCTGTAGAACTATGCACTGGATAAGGATCATAAGGGTTCATGGGTGGCAGCGTTTCAAAATTGTACAAATTGTGTGGATGACCCCCTCCCTCCTTCCGTGCTAAGGGGTGGGACCAAAAAATGTTTATTACTTGGAAATGTAATCGCCATGGTGTAACCATAAATAAATTGTGGAGTATAAAGAGAAGAATGCACATTTGCTTCCAGGATGGCCTAGGGTCTGGCCCCACCCTTTTAGACATAGTCCCTGGGTCATAACTTTGAAACGGTTGAGATCCTCCAGAACTATATATACAATTGTTGGAAATAAAGAGACGAATGGAATGCAGTCATGATATAAGAATTGACCCCAGGGTCTGCCCAACTTCTCCAGACTTAACCCCTATGTCATAACCTTTAAACGATTGAGATCCCCACCTTGCTGGGCATGAAAAATCTTAATACAGACATACTACAAGAATAGGCATCGGGGTCTCGTATATTCTCTTTGATCTGATTTGGAGATTTTGCTATGGTTGCTTAGACATCCAGGTGAGCGATACAGGCCCTTTGTTTAATGTTTAATTTTATTTGACATCATTACCTGTCAAACCTCGATGACAGTTACAAGATTTGAAGTTTAGTCCGGTGTTTCCGGATGGAACAGGACTTTATATCGATATATCGACAATCTCAGTTACATCACAGTGTTACAATGTTTTTTTTCAACTAACATTTCTTTACATTTACTTAGACACATTGTTAAATATGTACATGCAATATGCACTTTTTCCTATTTTTTTTTCAACCGGATCTCAATCATATTTTTTGGTGCCCTGATGGAAGCACGCAGAAGATTTAATTCTTAATGTTGGAGAAAGATGTAGTAATTGCTACATAGTACTTTTTAACGGTCAAACGTGTGACACACTGACAGCTTCAAATGATATACATGAAAGCCAAGCCAAGCACTCGCTACAGTTTTGCTGAACGATAAGAATGTATTGAAATATCTATTTTGGATACGTTCGGCCACTGGTACTATGGCAAGTTTTGCCCATGTTACACAAAAAAGTCGTGAAATTTGACATTGCATGATTCAAATGGGGCCGAACATACAAGAATGAGGCTAGTTCGGATGGTTGAAAAACGGACGTGCTGCCATACTTCCCACAACAGACTTGACTAAAAGTTGGCCCCAACTTGTCCCGATCACCCCTATTGTTATGTCGGTCTTAATATCATTTAATTATGTAAAGTTAATCTTATCTCATTCTGAAAACAGTATTCAGAATCAATAGATATCGGAGATCAACCAAAGCGTCGCTCTTTGAAGGCTTTGCCTTTTCATTATTATAGCAAATTACCAAATTTTGTCCAAAACAATCATACGTAATGCAGTTATCATTGTAACGTTGTCCTTGCATGTTCAATGGAAAAAAAAATAATCCTATCTATGATTTAGTTTTCAGTTCATGAAGATAACGTTATCTGCAGAATTTGAAGGAGGTAGGGGTGAACTTTTGCTTATTATCTACTCTGACGTTCACTTTATATTGAATGGTGTGAGGAAAGTATATCAGTTGCCGGTACGATATGTTGGTTGAAAGGTGACTCGGCTTTATTTAGTAATATGATATATTATAGAATGTTGTATTATGACTTTGATTTGGTTTGTTTGTTCTTTACGTCCTTTTGATAGCTATGGTCATTCAAAGACGCGCCAGTTTTTGGTGGTGGAAGAAAGCCGGAGAAAAAACACCGACCGACGCCCAGTACCTGGCGACTATCCCACATGGGTCTCGAAATCGCAGCCCAGTGGTGGAGGGCTAGTGGTAGCAGAATGCTAAACACCTTAACCACTTTGACACCGCGGCCCCTGGTATTTTGACATTCTTAATGACCCATCAACACAGAAAAGATCATTTAGGCAAATGAAACTTTAAAGCTAACATTGAGGGGTTTTATCGTCGATTAATGTCTTCATATTAACTTGGCTGTTGCTAAGAGCATAAACTCTAAACAAACCAAGACCTTATTATGATACTGCACATTGTACATAGGGTGAAAGATGTTTTCTATGAAAACATGGAATAAACGTCCCTTATACAGATGCCATCTGCAGTTAATCACATAGTGTTGAACTCTATATGACCTGCAACTTGAGGTTAACATCCATTTTTCTATTAACCAGAAATTGATTTTTTTTACCGAAAAAAGAAACAATTAGCAAAAGTGAACATTGTGGCAGGAACGAAATAGCTGTCAATAAATATCTGTCCTTATGTCTAAACTAGATCCGGCCAGATCCTACCACATACTTCTGTATACGCGGTATTGATTACGCCTGGCTAACTATAAGGGAGAGTTATTATGTGCAGACTACAAAGGTGTTGGTACTTGCCTGGCTTAACACTATCCTTTTTCAGCTCACCTGGCACAACAAAAGTTTGCGAAAAGATATAACCTTGACCTATATTCAAGGTGACAGGGGTCAAATATGTACAAATTTTTAAACGACTTCTTCTGATTAACCAACAGGCCAAAAGGCGTGATATTTGGCTAATATGTTCCTGGGATGAAGCATGAAAATGTTTATAAAAAGAAATAACCTTGACCTAAGTTAAAGGTCAAAGGGGTCACATTTGTTTAAAACTTTAAACAAATTATCCTTATTAACCAAATGGCCCAGAAGCGTGATATTTGGATGATAGATTTCTAGGATGAAGCCTAACAAAATTGGCAAAAAGAAATGCCCTTGACCCATATTCAAGGTCAAAGTGGTCAAATTTGTTTAAACCTTTAAACGAACGACTTCTTCTGATCAACCAAAAGGCCCAGAAGTGTGATATTTGTTTGATATGTTACTTAGATGAAGCCTGACAACGTTAGTGAAAAGAAATGGCCTTGACCCATATTCGGGGTCAAATATATTAAAACCTTTAAACGATTTCTTCTGAATAACCAAAAGGCCCAAAAGCATGATAATTTGCAGATAGGTTTCTAGGATGAAGCATGACAAGAGTTTGCGAAAGCAAATGACCTCGACCCACATTTAAGGTCAGAGGAGTCAAATTTGTTAATACCTTTAAATGACTTCTTCTGATTAACCCAAAGGCCCCGAGTGTGATATTAGGCCGATAGGTTTCTAGGATGAAGCCCGACAAAGTTTGTGAAAAGAAATAACCTTTAAATGACTTCCGATTAGTTGAAATGCCCTATTTGGCAGACATATTCAAAGGATAATGCCTAAATAAATTTGCGAAAAGAAATGACCATATTCAAGGTCACAGGGGTCAAATTTACTACAATATTTAAACGACCTCTTCTGATTAACCAAAATAACCAGAAGCGTGATATTTGGCTGAAATGTCAAGAAAAAAGCTGTGATATATTGATGAATGCAAGACTTCAATGATATTATTTTAGAAAATTTGGTTTATTCTACCATACCACGATCTTGAACAGAAATTTGTTGAAATTTTAAACAACTTGACCATTTTTCGCCTGCCCACAAGCAAGTATAACAAGTACATTTTGGTATTTTCCAGCTTTGGGACAGAATCCATTGCCTTCCTCACCCGCGCGAACGTTCAATATTAAAGCCAAAGTGAGACTTAGCGAAGCAAGGCAGTTGGAAACATAAGGAGGGTACAAAAAGAGAGAAATTTAAGGATCATCCCAAAGGTTGCAATGGGTGCAGCAGATTTATATCGGTTGCTTTTGTGTCACAGAGTAGAGGGCACAAACGCAAATCCCTTATTATGTAGGGGGCTCCCAATTTAGAAGCTTCTTAGGATACAAACAGCAAGTACTGTACATTGTAACAGTATTTCTTTTCGATCTCCCGACTTGCAGGGGCTGGCTAAAATGAAAACCTGCCCAGAGAATACCATGTACATAAGAACTCGGGTATATTTAATATTGATTTAATTTGTCGGCTTTTTAAGTTAGAGTTTCAAGTGCGTGGCTTTAAAATAATGTCAAAGCTTACATGAGAAGTACAGAAATTATATCATTTATTAATTTATGTGATATACCGAATAGATTATACGCAATATTCTGTTATCACATAACTGACCCAGTTTACAATGTCATACGGCCATGTCATAAATATGGTATCACACACATGTCATAAAATCTACACTGCTGTGATTGGTCAAACTGGTTGGAAAATATTTCTACGCCACGACACAATTTGTGAATTTATTAACTGACTTTAAGCTCACCTGCCCAAAGGGCAAGTGAGCTTATACCATGGCGCAGCGTCCGTCCGTCCGTCAACTTTTCCTTTAAAACGCTACTTGTCCTTAACGACCAAGCAAATTTTGACCATAGTTGGTCAGAAGCATCCTTGAGTAACGGGGCACCAATTTTGTATAAACCCCCAGGGGCCCAAGGGGCGAGTTCCAATAGGGGAAACATAGCAAATTTTTAAAATCCTTCTCCTTCTGTAAGAATGATAGGATTTGTTCAATATTTGGTCTGAAGCACCCTTGCGTGTAGGGAAACCAATTTTGTATAAACCGTGAGTCTGCCCCCACCTCCTTTGCGGGCTGAAGGGCGGGGCCGAATATAGGAACAAAGCAAATTCTTTAAAATCATTGTCCTTCTCTAGGTATGAAATGATTTGGCCCATATTTGGTCTGAAGCATCCTTGGGTGAAGGGGAACCAATTTTGTATAAACCGTCGGTCTGGCCCCCAGGGGCCTGAGGGGTGGGTCCCAATAGGGGAAACATAGCAAATTCTTAAAAATCATTCTCCTTCTGTAGGAATGAACGGATTTGGTCTGGAGCATACTTGGGTGAAGGGGAACCATTTTTGTATGAACCGTGGATCTGGCCCCCAGGGTTCTAAGGGGTGGGGCCAAAGAGGGGAAACATAGCAAATTCTTTAAAATTCTTCTTCTGTAAAAATGAAAGTATTTGTTCCATATTTAGCCTGAAGCATCCTTTGGTGAAGGGGAACCAATTTTGTATTAACATTGGGTCTGCCCCCGCCCCTGTGGCCTGAGGGGCGGGGCCAAATAGGGGAACCATAGCAAATTCTTAAATTCTTTAAATTCCTTCTTCTTATGTAGGAATGGAAGGTCTGCCCCACCCTTGCAGACTAAATGGACCTAGGTTCTGATTCACAGCTTGGAAACAGTTGAGGTCCCCACACGATAACAATACATAAAAATGCTGGGCATGAATCTAATACAGATTGCTACAAGGATTGGCATAGTGGTCTGGCCTATACCCTTTAATCTCTTTTGGAGAATATTTTGCCATAATTGCTTCGATATACAGGTGAGCAATACAGGCCCCCTGGGCCTTTTGTTTCTTGTACAGGTACTTACTACATTCACTGCGCGGAACGACAATACTTTATTTGGAGATCTTTGGTTTGACCTCTATTATTAGTCAGCTGGTTACACATAATTCACTGTTTTTGTATTGTTTAACGGTAATGTTGAGTCATTTAGGGCCATTATCACTGTAAAAAGAGACAATCACGAAAATAAAGGCATCAAACTAAAACTTAATAGCACAAAATATATAAACAGTTAAGGAAATACATTAATATCGCACAAATTGGCCGCACAATATATCATATTTTATTCTAAAGATCAACAAAGTGTAAACACATTGTAGTTATATATCAATTGCACAGAAGCTGTATCGAATAATCTTTTCATAGACGGTACATCATAAAATGTTTGAAATCGGTGCATTGGCGTGTTTGACTGTAAATGGGTGATCGCATGCATGACAATAAAACGGATCTTCCTAACGCAAAATTTAGCCAGGTGTGATGTACATAAAGGTATGGCATATGTGTGGTCACGAGAGGACAATTTCCTCTTTGCGGTCTGATGTACTTGATGCGCATGAGCTCATATTATACTGAATTGCAAATAACTTGCTGTTTGATTCTTAAGACCATGAATTATGCCAATTCGTTTTAATGGATATCGTTATTGAAGGTTAAAATAAAAAAAAGCAGTTGACATCTTTTGGTTGTAGGTTAATGGCTACTTCAGCAGCTTTATCTACTCTCTGTTCAATTAGTTCCGATATGACCTGGTATCCAAATCAAGGTAAGATTGGAAAACCACATAATTCTGTTAATACGAAGCACTATTTGTTATTTTAGAGTGTTGTTCAGAAGAAATGTTGGCTTTGTTAATTTTAATATTTTCAATTTCATCCAAAGCAAGATCAACGACAGTAGCTCCTGCTGTAAAAATAGATGCATTATTTGGTAATCGGCAGGAAAAAGATACGTACTCCAAAATACAGGATCAATTTGTCATGTTTTTCGAAAAGCTGTGTATACTTTTGATAAAATACTTGGTTTTCTGGGTTTTCTTGATTTGCTTTTAAGTGGTAAGCAAACTGTAGACATGCTTTTGTTCTTCTTACACTAAGTGACGGCTCATTTGCTTGATTGCACATAATTCACGGTGTTTGAAGTTAATTTTCAAATTGTGAATGATATGTGATCATAAGAATCTTACATTTGTGTCCATATCACTTTTGTTTAATTTAACAATTATTTGAGCTCACACTCGCCCAAAGATTTGTGTTAAAGATGAATTCAAAACGACATTGATCCTCATGTAAGCTCCTCCATTTATCACACTTGCTTATACCTATTAGCACTTTGTCTCTTTTTCAGAATCACGTTTACCGAAAGCCAGCGCAGCTGACGTATTGACTAGTTTCTACACAACCGTGGACCACTCTACTGAGTAGCTCACTTGACGAAGGGCGTTACACTGTATGCCAGGCCGTGATGCTGGGGATGTTTCTGTTGGGCGTTCTCGGATGTATCGTTCTCGTTCAGTGTCAGAACAGTGACTTAGATTACAAGTTAGCTTTTCTTGATGCACAATGCACCTCAAGATGTCTTGAACTGGTAAGTTTGAACCATTCATTTTATACATCAAATAGTTATAGAGAGTATATTTAGAAAAATTTAAAATGACATTATTTGTTTAAGTAAATAGGAAAGTAGTTAAATATAACTAAACATAAATACTCGAGAATTCAAAATTATCTCCAAAGTGTTTTCCTAAACAAATTGCAAATATTAAAAAAAATGTAAACCTGGCAATGATACTACTTAGCTAGGACGTTAAACATAATTTAAATGATATACGGCATGGTTAGACTCATTTAAATTGTAAGCTACTTGTAAACAAAACAAACATATTTAACGCCATACTTAAATATCAAAAGAAATGTAGACGTAAGCATCGATAATATCCATTAATTTATCTCAAATGCAACAATGATAATGGAACAACAGATAAAATACGGACTAAACGTATATTTTGATATGGTTATCCTTTGATAAACTTTGGTTTGAAAACAAAACCAAAATGTTATTGTTAACCACACAAAGTACATTCAAAGCAAGTACACATTGACAAGAAAACATATCACTGTTGCTAATTTCACTATTCAAAACACTGGTAACAAACGAAAATAAGAAAATCACTTGTTCAGATGATGAAATATCTGCTACAAATATTCAACTTGAGGAAACGCAACTTTCAATTTCACTTAACTTTCTTTATCATGAAAGTCAACAGACTATAAAAATCATTCTAACTATATCGGGACCAGTTACATAATTTGGGATTTGCTGGTTCACCAATTATCAGCATTATGTGACCGGGCGGACTGCTGAACTGGCTGCCTTAGCCTTGGTAATTCAGTCGAGTAGCACTATGAAGTCGGCTTTAATTCCGCGCTATTATAAGGAGGCAAATACAGCAAGATGTCTTGACTCCTGCATACACACACGCAAGTACGCACACACTTCACACATAGAGGCACGTCTTTAAATGACCTGAGCTGTTCATAAGTCTCTCAAAAAAATAAACCCAAACAAAATAATTTGATCGGGGAAAATTCAAGCCAAGCGACTGTCAGTAAGTATTAAAGAATCAGAGTCATCTCTGACAGCGACAGTGATTTAGTATAACGTACATAGGTGGTGTTGATAATTCGTCATCAAGATAGGAAATGACACCACGATTCTGCATTTTTCCTGTTCTCACCATTTATCAAAATATAAAATTGAATAGAGTATTTGGCATATTCTGTTAAAATATGACTAAAGTATGTTATTAATATGAAAGAAATAACTTGCTATATGAAAGTATCTAATAATGAGCTTTTATATTTTAATAAACGTTTTGCACATAGAACTATATTTTGTCGCGATTATCTAGACATCCAAGCGGTAAATGATCCAAATTAAGTATTGTTAGCTTGATGTGTTGCTTTGCGTTTCGTGGTAGTTTTTTTAATAATAAACCAGAATGTCTTACATTATTTTCAGCCATACAAAATATATTTCACACGTGTTTTTATAATATTTTGAAATATAACTAACACTTATGCTGAGCACCCGTGAAAGAAATAAAATTATTAGCAAACTTGTGAAATATTTGGTTTTACCGAAGACATTTGTAGTGACCATTTGTATCACAAGTATTGATGCAAAACTATATGATCTTTGCAGATATCGGATCAATATAGTCAGAAAATGGGTGTTGTAATATCATTTTTATCCAGAGAAATACTAAAAATCTCGAAAATAAACCGCCGTTAAATTTTTGATTTTTGTGAGGAATCCTAGGCTTAAATTTTTTTTTTAAAAAGTAAATAAAATGCGTAATTTGTGCAAATAACATATATTACCAAAAGACTGCTTAAGTGTAGATACGCCCTATTAGAATGATAGGAAACCCATGGCATGCTTCCTTTCGACGCCGGCTTACTTTCGAGAGATATTTGACTGCATGGTATTTCAGGCGTATTTTCAGATCAGGCTTACTTTCGAGACTTTTACGTTTAACATATTAAACAGAAGAGCAAAACAAACATAACCTTATCGTACTGTGATCAGATATAATCGAACACCTTTGCTGGTCGATAAGTTTAATAAAAGATACATCCGGTCGAGGATACAATATGCAAATGTCCTATGTTGTTTTGTTTATCAAGCTTACACTCAGGATATGTAGAAAACAATGAGCACTCCCTGAACAAACATGTGAACGAATATTTAAAAAATAGCCCACAATGAGAGTAATAAATGAAGTGTCTGGATGAAATGCCCTGCGTTTGGTAACGGAAACAATGTATCATGTATAACGGCCTATGTTGGGTTACTGGTTTAATCACAGAAACATCCTTGGGGGAAGGAGAACAAATTTGGTATAATCACAGTAAATAAAACAATGATGTATGTGTTTGGTAACGAACAGATATATCAAAATACAAATGTGTACCTTAATAAGGGCATTCCATTGACATATATCGATCCAAGCATTGTCAGCCGGACGGACGTTGCTCCGATGGAGTGGGAGATCGGAGTATTCTTTACCATTACTATGCTGTCTTTATTGTCACAACACGTCAGTAATCTTGCTTTCATTTCTTTTGATTCTATACAGCTTTCAGTCTTTTTAACCTCTTTCTTTTCAAACTGATATCTACTTGCAGGCGGACTTTCCTTAAACACCCGTCCCTGGCGGCTGGTGCAAGGACGTTTAACCACAAACAAGCTAACTATGGCCACTCTTTCTTTTCAAGATGACGCTTGTCTTTTTGTCTGTTGCCTTTTATTGGTCCTTTTGAACTTTTCTTTGTTGATAGGCCGTTAAAAATTCAATAAGAATAATGCAATGACCTTTTTCTTTCTGCCTCAGTTATTCTTGGTACAATAGTTAAACATTTATTTCAGTGTAGTTTCAACAAATTGTTTAAGTTGCTGTATCTCTTAAATTTGTATAAAACTGACCTACAACCATGTCCAAGCAACTCTTCATCTGTCATTGAAGTGTCATTATCTATTGTTTCATGTCTTTGAACTAGTAATGCGTGTTTATATATTGTGTGATTTTTAACGTTAGAGATCGGAGGATGTGGATCTTTATTTATAGTCCAAGGTATGTAAGTTGTTGCGGGTATTTTACAAAGCAAACGAAATGGTTTCAGGTTGTGAATATTAGGACAAGCTTAACAGCATGTGACAGGAATTAAAATTATCTAACAAACCAAAATTATCAAACAAGATGATGACGTTATTAATATAATTTGTATTGAAATCATGCCAATGTTGTAAAATCCCTCTGTGAACGTTCATCGGTTTCCGTTATTCTGAATTCACAAACACCAAACTGCCTCCACCCCATCTCTATCTTGAGGAAAGCTAACAAGATATGACGTAACTGACATGTGCCCGAAGAAAAAACACAAATTACTACGAATATTTTCTTGGCTCCATTCTAGAGTCGAATTCATCGGTTTTATACAGGTTGTCATAACGACAATCAGCGTTTTTGCTTTGTATTTAATTAATACTATCACGAGAAATCTGAAGTATTTAGTTTTCGCCATTTGCCGTAATTAGGTTGTCAATATGACATTCGCAATCAGAAAACTTCCAAACGTACTCTTTAAACAAAAACATGAATCTTTTTATATTGATTAATCAATAGCAAATAGCAGGAAGCAAGCAGAGAAACGTTACTCGCGATATCAAATACCGGATGTATATCAAACATAAGGGGACTTAATTGATTTAATTTGTACTGCTATCAAAATTCATAATCAAATGGAAGCAGGAAACCGAAAAACAGAACTCAAGAAGAAAAAACTAAAAAAATAGTGTTTACACACTAAGACATATTAAAACAAGTAAAAAATGTCGATAAAAAATTAAGGACCGATTAAACACTAAAAGCAGAATCAGGTGCTGCTGAATTCATTCAGTTATTTCATTCTGATTTAATAAGGTTTTGTTGATGGTTATATTTAACAATATTTTGGATTTGGTTTCAAATTGGTTAAGCGTCCTATTATAATTGTACAAGCTCAAGTCATTTCAGGACGTTTCTCATCTGATTAATGAATTCATGCCAATGCGTAATTTGTGCTGTATGATGGTGTATTTGGCTCTTTGTTAAAGCGCGGAGATGCCAACATAGAGCTACGTACTCCACACCGAGGAAGGTATTTCAGCCGGTCACGTTATAGTGATTGTAGATTAACCTGATGTTACTACCCTCAATGCTTGAAGTTTAACACGTAATCAAACTTAGAATAAAGAGTAAGATTTTTTGGCTGTTACCTGCTTATGATGTTTCCATTGTGACACATGGTGACAGTTATGTGCGGTAGTTGAGGTTGCCCATGTCAGAAAGGTACCTGGTTCTGTCCAAAGGACCATGACACATGTAGCTCTTATTTATTGCTAAACGTTCAGCATTGAGGGTAAGCACAGTTACTAGTTAAATCGTTGTCCGTATAATTTACCGGCTAGAGTACTGTAGTAGGTGCCTTCGGTTTTTCAGTAAAGTAGCACTCGAAAGTCGACATCAGATCCGCGTTTAGCAGCAATATACCCTGTCATTCTATACTGACAACGGATGAACCAGTTGTTGTGATTACTGTAAATGCTTACATTAAGCAAGGAATAACAGCTACCATTTTTAAAGAATTAAGTATGTTCCGAGTCCATTGCCTTCCTCACCTAGTCGAATTTTCAACATTTAAGTCACAAGTGAGGCTTTGCTATACAATTATATTGTTTGTATTGTTTTACGGGCCTCGACACTTTGGATAATCTAGGGCCAAACAACAGTTTAAAAACAGAGTATCACAAAATCTGAATACATAAAACAAGAAACAAAAGGTTAAAATGGTGTCAAATTATATGGATAAATAGTAAACGAATTGTTTATAAAATATGTCATAACTTATAGAAATTAATTGAGTGTAAATAATCATAAGTTGATTGCACAGAAATACGTTTTAAAGAGGGTACATTATAAAATTTGGCACGTTATTGTTCGAAATTAGCTTATTATATTATTAAGTGTTTCACTGTAAATGGCTGATAACAGCATAACGACAAGGTTGGTCTCCCCCATGCAAAATGTAGCTTTGATGTAGGTATGGCCTATGCGTAGACGCGAGAAGACAACTTCCGGACTTTGCGGTCTGCTCTACCTTTTGCACATGAACCTAAATTAGGTTGAACTGAATATAACCTATTGTTTCTTTCTTCACTTCATTGATTTTGCCTTTTCGTTTAAATAAATTTAGGTACTGAAGGTTTAAAATGACAATAAAGCAGTTGAATGTCTTTCGTTTTGAAGTTAACTTAGCAGCTCTATCTACTTTTTCATTTCCATTTATTCCGATATGGCTAGAATTCAAGTCGAGATCAGTTGAGAAAAAAATTAAATTCTGTAAATACGGAGGAAAGTTTTTTGTATGAGTGTGACGGCCAGAAATCACCGACACCCCGTGCTGTGTGCACTTGTTCAGACAAGCAAGACAAAGATACTTTTATTGTTATCTACGCTTTAATAATTATGTACATTTTACATTTAGCAGTTGTAATTAAAACATACACACTATTGAAGTTTAGGTAATTATCAATTATAGCCTATATAATAAACGTGTCCTGTACAGTTCATACTTCATTGGGCACCGTATGTCCACACTATGATTAATGACATTATCAACAAAAACAGTCACCTGTATGCCAACTATCCAACCGTGCTGTCGCGACGCGAGGGCCCATACCGTGTATGCATGCAAACTAACGTATTTATAATCTGTTGTCGATTTTAGTCTTCAATCTGTTGCTGATTGTTATCTGACCAAGTCCGTAGACAAGGGCACCACACGCCACACATATATATGCGTGCATTTTTATCTCACCTGGTCTGAAGGCATCTATGGCGAGGCGTCCGTTATAAACTACGGAACCGATTTTAACCTAAATTGGTTACAAGCATTCTTGGGGGGAGGGGAACATATTTTGTATAAACCGTGGGTCTGCCCCCCAACCCGGGGGCTGCGAGGGGTTGGGGGTGTGGGTTCCCTTTTGGCCATAAGTTGAGTGTTCGCTCCTGTGTGGAGGCTTTGGGTTCTGTCCCCTGGCCGAGACATACCAAAATCTATAAAAATGGTAGTTTCTACTCCCGCTTAACGTCAGCAATTTAGGAGTGGGACGACTGGTTCGCCCGTTGTCAGTATAATATGACCGGGTGAGATGTCCTGCTGGGTTTGTTTGGCAGTATGTTTCAGTGAGGTAGCACTACAAAGTCGGCATCAGTTCTGCGCTTTCACAAGGAGACAATACACGAACATATTGCAGCCTCCCAAAATACACACGTTTTCACTACACGCATGCATCTTGCACGCAGGGGAGGCCGTCATTAAATGACCCTAGCTGTTAATAGGACGTTAAACAAAATAAAACCAAACCCAAACCAAACTTTACGAACAATTGTAAAACCATCGATGTTAAGTTCACAGTTTTTGACATTTCTATTGAGATACATATTAAATCAATATGATTTCCATTGGTATAAGCTACTTTGAACGCATTAAGTTTGGTTGAAGATTACAAATATTAGAAAAACATATGCTTCCTTTTTTGTTAACCTAAATGTGTTATCTTTAGTTATCCTATTTGGAGATTTACTTTAAGTTCTTGTTCCATATAAAATTTAAGGAGTTTTTGGCACCAAACCAGATTGAGGACAAGGATTTATCACCATACTTTGAGCTAAGCTACTTGTTTTAAAATAGTTATTACGCATACATGCAAAATAGCAATGACAATAAGTGTTTATATAAATATTGTATCAAAGTCATTTTTATTTTTTCCGATGTACAGGTACCGTATAGGAAATCCTAGTTTTGTGGACAGTTCCAGTAACCATCTCCGGAATGCCAATGCCAATGTTCCTCGGTAGTTTTTAATGGGTGGGGGGGGGGGGGAGGGAGTTGTCCCACCGGTCACTGCTAGACATCACCTTGCTACGCGGATTGTCACGCTGGTCACTATCATTCCGCCGGTTGTGACGCAAATGGCTATGATGGTAGGGACCAAACTGTCGGTGTCTGCCATTCCTCCCGTTATCACGGTCATAGTTACCATGATAGATGCCCGGGGCCATCATGTCGGTGACTGCCATGCTTCCTGTTATCATGCCCATATTTACCATGAAGGGTCGAGCCATCTTGTCGGTGATTACCATATCTCCTGGTTTGGTTTGGTTTTATTTTGTTTAACGTCCTATTAACAGCTAAGGTCGTTTAAGGATGGCCTCCCATGTGTGCAAGATGCATGCGTGTAGTGAATGCGTGTGTGTTTTGGGAGGCTGCGATGTATTCCTGTACTGTCTCCTTGTGATAGCGCAGAACTGAAGCCGACTTTAAAGTGCTACCTCACTGAAACATACTGCCGAAGACTGCCAGCAGGATATCCCACCCGGTCAAATTATACTGACAACGGGCGAACCAGTCGTCACACTCCTAAATTGTTTAGCGTTAAGCAGGAGTATAAACTACCTTTTTTGGAGACTTTGGTATGTCTCGGCCAGGGGACAGAACCCAAAGCCTTCCTCACAGGGGCGAACGCTCAACTTATGGCCAAAAGTGAGGCATTGTCAAGGGAGACATTAGGAAGAAGAAAGTTGTTAAGAAAGAAGAGAAAAGATAAGATCCCATACTCAATCGCCTCTTACGACCATGCAATGGGGGCAGCAGGTACATTTCTTACAAAACTGCATTTCAGCTCAGGAATGTCTTTTCAACTGATACCGGAAATCCATCTCCCGTTACCGGAAGTCCCGAAAACAATGATAGCACATGACGTTACAGTTCAGACAATAGGCAGAAGTCAAGACAACGTTGTTAGCAAAATGGATGTTGTTCAAATCAAATGTAGTCGGGGCGAATTCCTCCGAGATCATTCATCAGTTCATCCGTGAATAAAACATGTTTTATGGCAAACTGATGTAACACACATACTTGCTAACTGCCCTGGTTAATATAGACATCATACGAATCAGCTTTCTACCAGAGTTTCACTCTGAAACGGGAGCTCCGTTTGTCCGTCCGAACTGCTGAACATCCGGGTACAAGGGCATTAAGTGCCCTTTTGTCTTACAGTACGCACATTAGATTGATCCCTTTGCAGGGCTTTTTGTTCTTTGATGTACAATAAAACTACCTTTATCAGTCTGACCCCACTTTGACTTTTTACGTTTTGAACAGTAGAAGTACTACTTGTGGGGGTGAGATTTTTTATACGCCTGTAAAATTTGACGGGAGTATTATGGTATGGGGTTGTCAGTCCGTCCGTCCGTTCGGCGTAAACTTTTGTTTGTCCGGCAATCGTCTCCTACATATTTCGACCGATCTCTTTGAAACTTGGTATACATTATATAATCATGATATGAAGTTGTGTTTCATTAAAAATATCTTAGATTCGACAATTTTTTTCAAAAGTAATTCCCCTTTGTTTATTTCAGTATTTGTTTTTTTGTCTGAAGATCTCCTCCTACATTTTCAACGGATCTCGTTGAAACTTTGTATACCTTAAAATCATGAAAGCAGTTGTGTCTCCCTTAAAAGGGATTTGATTCGTTGATTGTTGCAAACGTAATTGTCCTTTGTTCATTTCAGTATTTGATTTTTTGTCCAGAGATTTTCTCCTACATTTTGTGATGAATTTCTTTGAAACTTTGTTGAGTAAATAATCATGACACTTTATGGCATTCGATGAGCGTATATTGTTCCACCCTGCGGTACTATTGTTATCCAGCTACCTTGAGTACTATGACCGGCTTAGGGAAAACTAATCACTAAGTCTGTTTGTCAGAGCATAATTATCGGCCATTGTGGCTGCATTTAGCAAAGTTTCCGCCTTATGCTGAACACACGATTTAAATTCCTCAAGGAGCAATATCTCCCTCAATTTTTTAAAGCTAGTACTAGCATTCTTTGAAGTATGCCACCTATTGAACATTTGTTCTTTCTCGCACGCGAACGCAACGTGGGTTTGCTTGGACTGTTTATTTTTCAATTTTTCTGAACTTTTGCCTTAACGCTTCCGGTACTAACTCGTACGCCCTTAATACATGTTCCTTTAAGTGGTCATAATCGCTACTTTTTTCAACGGGTTAAGCAGATACCACCTCTCTGACTTTCTTTATAAGTACACTTTGTAATAGAATTGCCCATACATTTTCGGCCACTTCAAACTAGTTGCTACTTTTTTTCAAAATGGAGGAAAAATCTTTCAACCTCCCGTTTCCTGAAATGGGTTCAAGCCGAATACTTTGGCAGCGCCCAATTGAGCATCGACACCATACAAACCATGGTTTGGGGCAAACTGAGTCATTTCGAATGTTTCATTTTCAACTCGTGTTCTCTCGCCTTATTTCCATTACAAGTCTTTCAATTTTTATTCTTGACACATTTTCTCTTTCAAGCCTCTCATGTTCTATTTTATTTCAGCTGTAGCTCCATTTCGAGAGTTTTAAACTTGTACTCAGCTTCAAAACCACCTTCAATCTTGACTTCTATAATATTGTCCAAAATATTCTCATCACGTTGTTTTTGATCAACAAAATATATATTTAGTTGAGTTTTATAACTTGTTTTCACAAAGACATTTTCACAAGGGATCCAATACTTCAAATGAAAGAAATTTTAAGAAAATTATCTATGATTTATGTCTGGCACCATGGTGATCTTTTTTTTTAAGATACAGCAAAAACTTATTCCACAAGAATGTGATCCCGGATTGGGGTTACGACCAGAAATCACCGACACCACGTGCTGTGTGCATTTGTTCAGACAAGCAAGCCAAAGATACTTATCTTGTTATCTACGCTTTAATGTATATCTAACATTTAGCAGTTGCAAATAAAACAGACACTGATGAAGTTTAGGTAATTATCAATTATAGCCTATATAATAAACGTGTCCTGTTCAGTTCATACTTCACTGGGCACCGTATGTCCACACTATGATTAATGACATTATCAACAAAAACAGTCACCTGTATGCCAACTATCCAACCGTGCTGTCGCGACGCGAGGGTCCATACCGTGCATGCATGCATACTCACGTATTTATAATCTGTTGTCGTTTTTAGTCTTCAATCTGTTGCCGATTGTTATCTGACCAAGTCCGTAGAGGACGGCACCACACGCCACACATATGTATGCTTGCGTTTTAAACTGGGTCCTCATGTAAACAACGCTGTCCACCTCACGAGAGACATTTCATCTGTTCCATTTGGACGTTTCACAATTATACCATTAAACATGCGTTAACAATGACAGTTCATTCTGTCTATGTATATAGGACGATGTTAGGACTTCTGTTTACTCGTGTTCACCTTCAGCCTGTTTCTTGTTCCCTTCAACCCGCGTGTCAAAAAACACTGTCACCTTTTCACGTGTTTTTCCCCCATAATGCTTTTCTGCTATTTCAAGGAACACGGCACGGTAAAAACACAGAATGTATCCGTTAGGGGTAACAATGAGATTATTGTTAAAGTTCCGGTTTTTAATACTCTGTAGTAGTGACAAAGTAGTAGTGACAAAAAGTCGGAGCATATAATAGCTTTTTCCAATTTATTCTAATTGATTTTATCCAAAGCTAGACCGAGTGCAGTGGCTTCGGCTGTGAAAATAGAGACATTATCAGGTAAACAGCAGGAAGAGGCACGTTGCCGAAAACGCATGCTGCAGCAACTTTGTCATCGACCTTAGAACCGACTGTGTAAAGATTTAATGTATAGGAAATCTCGAGATTTACTCTGAAAAAAACCTGGTAGAGTATGAGATTTTACATAATTGTGTAATTCTAAATTATTTCGGGAAGCTGAATTTCCCATGATGGATTGCGAGGCATTTCGGGAAGCTGAATTTCCCATGATGGATTGCGAGGCATTGTATACATCTCGACTGGTTGTGTGTCTAAATTGGAATTTTTAATACAAATTTTGAAGCCGTATGCCAAAGATGGGATTAATTTCTCATTGCGTTGGAAAAGATGTGTATATTCTAATAAAATACTGACTTGAGAGCTTGGTTTTCTAGGTTTGCTTTTAACTGGTAAAATATTTTTTTCTTCTTAGAGGTGGTTCATTTGGTTCAACGCGGAGGCTTCTGGCTGGTATTGTACGAAAAGCACCTAAAGCAAAACGAAGCCCCTGAATATGAAGTTTTCGAAATTGGCAAAGGTGCACACACACCGTTTCAGATTTAGAAAATTTGAAGCCATTTTCATTTGCCCAGGTTTGAAGTTTGTTAAGACACAGCTGCAGCTTTCAATAGTATTCATATGTTTCCATTTACAGCAAATTAGAAAATCACGAGTAAAAAGAGATCCTTCAGTGGACAGCCCAGAACCTTTTGCCACAAAGAGTGACAGAAAGAATGCTACCTTGGGGTATACCCATTTCCTGCTTGGTCTTGCCGGAATAACTGGTACATGAACGGACTTTTAAATGTCTATTTTATTAAAAGTTTTCAACGTTATTGGGAAGATTTTCCCGCATTCCAGCTTGGTGGAGATTTTTCAAAATACCGTACTTCCATGTGGTATCATATGCCTTTTCTAGATCAACTAAATGCTATGTTTTCGCAACACTATCACGGATGTGATATTCAAGTCTAATTAGATGATCACTCGTGCTACTTTTTGGGTCTAAAATGGAAGATAATATGTTGTGATTCAAAGTACCACATAAGTCTTGCAAGGTGGTTTGAAACAAAAGGAAGTTAGAAATAGAGACAGATATAAGGTTCCTAAATGTTGCAATGATTGCGGTCACTTTTGCGTTCAAGAGTAGAGGGCACAAAAGTAAATTCTTTATTTTGTAGGGGGATCCGACGTTAGTCGCCTTTTAGTTCATAAAGATTTATTAATTTTCTGGCATTGATTCTATATAGGTTTTCAAGAAAATCTTAAAAAGGTAATGGGTACCTCACCTACGTTGTCTTTCTTCACCCATATATCACCCACGAATATGTCATGCCAAAATCGAAGGTTTTGTTTTGCTCCGCATTGTAGATGATACAGGTAAACTAGTTTAATCCTTTCATATCCCATCATAAGAGCCATACGGAGGCCTATCGGAAAATCTTCAGACAGGTGTCAGCCTAATAAGTGAAATACCTAACCTCAAACCTACAATTTGTTTTTTTCTGACATTTTCCAAGGTTGCAGAGAAGGTTGATAGGCTAAACCCCTGGAATTTCGATGATTGTTGTAGACTTAATATCATATCAGTTAATAATCAACATGTTAGAAAAGAAACATAAACGGCACTTGTTCTAAAAGATCAATGAAACAAAAATGAACAAGATTCTTAGAGGACCATATCCATGTTTGTTTCCGTTTAATAAATGAGTGTTTTATATTTGTTTACAGTACGGGGATCCTAAACTTTATCCAGTCAGTAAGCTGTACAACATATATACCGCCAAAGATTGTTTCAATTCTAACTGCAGACAGGTATGTTTCAATGTTTTGTAAAAGATAATATGAATGCTTATTACAAATGATCATAACGCAGTAGCTAAATAATAATATTCAAAGAAGTAGGAGTGTAGGTGAAGGGTAAACCAATCTCGGGCTTGGGGGAGAGGGGCGTCCATGTGGTAATTGGGTTCTTGGTCGATGAGTCCTGTTAAGACACGTTCGGTACGCCCTTGTAATATTTGACGTGCTATTAACAGCTAAGGTCATTTTAGGACGGCCCGAACCTAATAAACACGGAAGCTTACTCTCTTAGAATGTTGGGTTCACATATCTATCCCTCTTACTACATCATGTAAACTTGTGGCACGCCTTGTAAGAACAGACTTAAAACAACATTAATTCACCGGCATAGGTTAGGTTAATGTCATTACATTAAAACGTCCTCTTTGGCCAAATATTCAACGTTAATTATACCTCTATGTGAATGAATTCCAATAAATATTGCGGTTTAGATTAGTTAGGTTTAGTATTGTTGAACGTCCTATCAACAGCTATGGTCTTTTAAGGACGACCTCCCTTGTGTGAAAGATGCATTCGTGTGTTTTCGGAGGCTGTAATATATACTTGTTTGTCTCCTTGTGATAGCGCGAAACTGATGCCGACTTCATAGTGCTACCTCACTGAAACATATTGCCGAAGTCGCCCAGCAGGACACCCCACTCGTTCACATTATACTGACACAGCGATAAGTTTAAGAAGGACGAAACAACTGTATGGTGCAGTGAAATTCATTTTAGCTCACCTGGTCCGAAGGGCCGGTGAGCTTATGTCATGGCGCGGCGTCCGTCAACATTTCCTTTAAATCAGTACTAGTCATTAAGTGCTGAATGGATTTTAACCAAATTTGGTCTGAAACATCCTTGGGGGAAGGGAAACAGATTTTTTCATAAATTGTGGCCCTGACCCCCCAAGTGCCAGAGGGGCGGGGCCATATAGGGGAATAGAGGTTTGTCCTTTAAATCGCTACTTGTCATAAAGTACTGAATGGATTTTAACTAAATTTGGTCAGAAACATCGTTGGGGGAAGGAGAACAGATTTTGCATAAATGGTGACTCTGACCCCCGAAGGGGCCAGAGCCCAATAGGGAAACATAGCAAATTCTTTAAAATCCTTCTTCTGCTGTAGAAATGAAAAGAGTTGTTCCATATTTGG
>JAULCA010304575.1:0-12804 GCA_032360845.1 Crassadoma gigantea
AGATCTGCAGACAAAAAATCATATACCGAAAATGAACAGAGAGCAATAGCTTAAGCAAAAATTGTTAAATCGAAATTCTTTTAAGGGAGACAACTTCATATCATGATTATAATTTAAACCAAGTTTCAAAATTGGTCGAAAAATGTAGATATCCGGACAAACTGACTGACAACCCCATACCATAATACAAATTTGACGGGCATATAAAAACAAGTAAAGTGTAGTCACTAACAAGATCCCACGAGGGCCTGTATGGCCAAGGTTAATTACGAATCGCTGCAAAAAATCTATAGCTACTGCGAATATTTCCCAGTTTTAACTCTGCAACATCCTTCTATTTTAGTCATTATTATGGTCCCTTGACCCAAGGGCCAATCATTGTAGAAGTACATTGGACTCCTACAAATTTGTACATATGGTTCAATGGTGGGAGGAACAAGATGGATGGACAAGCTCACTGAACCTTGGGACAAGTCGAGCTAAAATTGCAATATGCAATACTTACCACCAGTAAGATTAAGGGCGATCGCAATGGAAAAGGTGTATGGCAAAGCAAAGAAGCTGCTGTACTCTTCGTCGACAATTAGTTCAGCCTCTGTGTACGCGAGTAAAGTTCTGTTTACACCATCAAAGTCTTCACTCATCGAGATGGGTCCATTTAATTCGTTGAAGCTCCAGCCTAAGTAACTGTTTGCATCATAACAGAGGGTAGTTTCCACGGGCAAGATGAACTACAAAAAATATTATGAACATTGGAGTGCTTAATGCATGTACCTATAAATAAATCATGCAAAATACATTTAAGGGGCATCTAAATAGCAAATCCAATGATATTTTACAAGCCTACAAATGACTACTATGATGCAATTTAGCATTTTAACATTAGTAACTTATCAATTGTTAGTATCATGGCTAACCATTGGCCTTGCTGTTGACATGTTTGTAAATTACGACAAAACATGCCAAATATTCATGTTTCAGGGGAGCACAATTAACTCGCGTGCATCATAAATATTACAAAATAACCATGTCATTATGCTAACACGAGTCTATAACGCACAATAGGAGAATTTGTTTGACCGGATTCGACTTATATACATATAAGCACCGATTCTTAATTGACCTTGAAATGCAAATGGCGATCGTTAATAATATTACACAAATATGGTATATAGGGAGAGGAAAAATGCACGGCCAGACCAGGGTTCGTACCTGGGACCTTCCGAACTCTTAAGACGAACGTTCAACCAGTTGAGTTATCTGGTCACCGACGATCACCCAGCGATTTCTTTAAAACCACCGATTCCCTAGTCAAAGGGAATCCAAGGATGCTTCATAGAAAATATTACCATTATCTGTATGTGCTTATAGCCGGGCGAGAATATTTCTTTGTTCTAGAGACCAATCTTCAATGGTGGCCCCAAACCCTAGACATGTTGTGTTAATCTCATCTGCCCTGCAGGCACACAAGGCAATAGAATCAACCAATTCTATGTTATGGCCATTATACAGGGACCAAGTCACTAATGGCAGGGCCCGACCCATGAGCTAAATACTGGCAGCATGATTGTTTTCTCTTAAATGTCCAGCAAGGCATGTATGGTTACTAAGTGAGGGTTCACTTCTCCCTTCTAATACAAATTTTAGTGTTCTGATAATGAAATATGCTAGGTCATGGATCTAAATTACATCCAATTAAATACCCAAGAAATTATTGCTCAAGGGCCGAAACTATTGCTCATGGGCTGAAGACACGAGTACTGGTTGAATGCATTATTATATCCGAATGCATGAAAACATGGAAATGCAAGGAGAAGCATACATTTGTTCTGCATTACGAACTCTGTTCCAACTTAGATTAAAGGATTTTATTTTATATATCCTTTTACATTTACAGGGCTTTGGAAAACCACTCATCCATCAAAAGTGGAAATCGGCTTTTGCAAGTGGTTTAGACTAACTCGTCAAGCGGATGAGTAATTTTCTTAAACATCCAAGATAAAATCAGCTATGTCATGCTTTACGCCATGTTATAATAAAACCATTTAAAATATTACATTGGCGTGTACAAGATGCCGCCCATGTGCTCATGTTATGACCCAACAAGTCCCAACAAGTTTATAATTTTAAACAATTCTGAAATTTGTGTATACCGAGCATACATGTATACCGAGCCTACATGTATACCTAGCCTACACGCAATATGCCACTGCTGCTTATTTTGCCAAAAAAATTTCCTTTTGATTTATGATTAGGCCTAGAATAATTTTAATTTTCCTGGACAAGTGGTTTTTCTGTTTGAGCGAGTGCTTTTTGCCATGTACTTGTCCAGTGGACAAGTGGTTTCAAGAGTTTTCCTGTAGCCCTGCATTTAAAACGTTGCTTTTCATAGGAATTATGAAAATAGAAATGTCAACTTTTGTCAATCAATTTATATTGCACGATATTTCTATTCAATTACTATGGAAAGAGTTGAACAATCAGGTAGAAATAGATTACCATCATCCAAAGGCTAATTAATACCCCCTGCTCGAGTGTCCTACCAGTAGCTTCATTCTGCAAACCATGTACATAGGAACCCGCTTATTTGCATATCCGTTATATGCATATCCCGCTTATTTGCATAAAATTCTCAGGTCCTGATTTTTTTACTTCTTTGTCTGTATTTTAACTCTGTTTATTTGCATAAACTTTTACACCAATCCCACTTATTTCCATATGAAAATTCTTAATTTATTTTTGGGTTTTTCTGACGAAAAATGTATTGATCTAAGTTTCTGTGAAATATGCCTCCACCTTATAACTGTCAATCAATTTTCCGTATTTCGTGAGACAGGTTATATTCGCATGTATCGACGAAGTCGGTACATTCATTTGTATTTAGCCATGATCCAGTTCATAAAGGAAGGCACCGATTCCCATTTCAGAATAATTGATTAAAACATTTAAAAACATTTACTGTTAAGATTTGTTTATTTGCTACATCATACCTGTAGCTTGTTCTATGTTGGTAAAACCACACGCTTTACAATGTCTGCCATGATCGATTGTTTACACTTGGCGCATCGCATCATGGGGGCATATGCGCAAGGAAAGACAAGTCTGTCAGTTGCCGACGCCATTTTCCCCACAAAGTTCAATCGTAAGATCATGCAAGGCAGAATGTGTAATTCCTCATATCACGTGTGTAGCGGTATCGCCATGTCGAAATGTTAACGATGTAATTCATGCTCACCATTCACTAAATCACATTTCATAAAACGCTTAAATTCATTGTAAACAATTTTATTTCTTGCAAAATAACGTTTTTAAGTCATCTTTGCATGCAAATGACCAATGCATGCATTTAGCACATAGTAAATGTCTTCTAGACGATGCACACATGTGAAGGAAGGAGCCAAACCCCAACCCGCCTATTTGCATAGCCCGCATATTTTCATTTGGAAAAATCGATATGCAAATAAGCGGGTTTCTCTATACATGTTTACGCTTCATCAAATGTTGAATTATCTTGCAGAGATTTGTCCCCTCAAATTTCTACCTGCATATAAACAAGGGGCCCAAGGGCCTTAACGGTCACCCGAGTCCTACAGTATTACAGTTTCAGTTGAACCTGTCTCTCTGAACTTGATTTTAAGTTTTCAATATTTTTTTCCAAAAATGGCAGCCATGGCGGCTGTATTGGATTTTTGATCAACCTGAAAAAAAACTTTGCCAGGACCATGAGTTGATCATTCCTACCAAGTTTAGTTAAATGAGCTCAGTAGAACTTTACTTTAAGCTTTTGAGATTTTCAAAATGGCAGCTGTGGCGGCCATATTGGATTTCTGATCGACCCGAAAAATAACAACACTTTCAGGACCATGAGTTGATCATTCCTACCAAGTTTCAGCTAAATCGGCCAAGTAGAAGCCGACTTCAAGTTAGTATTAGTTTTTCAAAATGGCGGCTATGGTGCCCATATTGGATTTCTGATTGCCCCGAAAAATAACACTTGGTCAGGAAGTTGTCAGTAACATTCCCATAAAGTATTAATGAAATCCAATCGACAGTTTTTCAGTTTAAGTTTAAAATGTTAAATGTAGACGCACGACGCACGAAGACGGATAGCAATAGGTCATTTGAGCTAAAGCTCAGGTGACCTAAAAACCTCCTGCGTATGTTGTTGATACGGCAATGTTTTTTCATTAGGTGTATTGTGTATGGAGCAAGATCATGGTCAAAGGTGGTTGTAATTGATAGAAACATGTTCGATTGTGCAGCTATAGTTTATACCATTATTTTACCAAACAATTCTGGTGCTGCCGATAGTATTTAAAGAAGAAGCATTAAAATACTTCCAATAAAGACAATTCACAGATCCTTCAAATATTAAATAAGCATTAGGTACCTACCTCTTTATGACCAGGGGTTGAATCAAACACAATATTTTCTTTGTACTCCAATGTGAATTTTTTGTTAGTAACTTCTTTCCATATAAGAATGGTTCCAGTGTATGATCCAGATGGAAGAGTGGCGTCTACGTAGTAGTTAACAGAGGTAACTCTCACTCCACGTGGAAGGACAATGTCTTTATTTATCCATGATGTTGACAGTGAATCTGGAGTTTTACTAAAGAAATTCCCACGGTCTTTCACTTCGTAGCCATAGACTCCCACTGAAAAATGACAAATTAACTAATTTCATCTATCAATGTTTTTGCAGCACGAGTGCCCGTTTACTCATTGAAAACCTAATAAAATGCAAAGTTTAATGAAAGTTTTAAATTTTTAATGCATGAACAAGATAAGCAATCATATATCATTACCCATATGTATACTTACAATCACTTGAAGCTTGCGAGACATCCAATATAGCTACCAACAGGACAACACACAACAGGGGTGCCATTCTGCAGCTGAAACATTAAACAAAACTTTTATACCAATGCCTCAATTTACCTCTCTGGTAAGGGATGAGGAAAGTGTGCAAAGCTGGCCAATTCCTTTAGTGAAAGTATTATCACAAATGGACATAACAGCAAGCACAAGTTCACAACACATGTACAGGATATTCATTCCTATTTCTACATCGAAATAATGTTAAGACATAGGGAGATAATTACCAAATAAATGCCAATACTAAGATTGGAAAACCAGCTATCAATAATTTTGCCCTTGAAAACTATAGCAGGGAGGAGGGGATGCTAGTAGTTTTTGCCTCAACCAAATCTAGTCACCACTAGTTCCTGTCGCCCTTAAACCAAATTCAACTAGTAATAATTGTAAGGGATGGCCGTTACAAAAGTCCCCCAAACGATCCCTGTTGGACTTGGGGACTTCTGCATTACTAAAACCCCTATACCAATTTTGGGCAGAATTAGACATCTTAATTTCAACCAATCAGAGGACTCCATTTCATTTCATTACCATGGCAATTGATTCTTTTGAAACTGTCCATCGTGTTCGGCATCCATCAAACCCCCATGTACCAATTTTGGTCAGAACTGGACATCTAAATCAACTAATCAGGCCTTAATTTTGTTACCATGGCAACCACGCCGTTCAAAACTATTACCATTAGGTTCAGCATCCCTAAAACCCCTTGTGTACCAATTTTAATCGAAATCGGAGCATAAAGTCTCCAAACCAGAAGTAAGGCTCTGGCTGCCAACTTAAAACTTTCACACCTAGACCCCCTAATGATTATGTCTGTAGTTCCATGATGATCCACCCAGTAGTTTCTGAGAAACTACTTGGGGAAACTTTCATGGCTGAAGAAAAAGAACAAAGAATAATAATAATTAGTAATAATGGTAACTGATGGCTATTACAATAGTCCCCTAAACGACCCCTGTTGGACTTATGAACCAATCAGAGGCCTCTTTTTTGTTACCATGGCATCCGACCTTTTCAAAACTCTTACCATTGTGTTCTGCACCCCTCGAAACCCGTGTACCAATTTTGGGCAGAATCAGACATCTAAATTTTGACCAATCAGAAGCCTCCATTAAGTTACCATGGCAATGGAGCTGTTCCAAACTGACCATCGTGTTCTGCATCCCTGATAACCCCTATGTTTCAATTTTGGGCAAAATTTGATAACATCTAAATTTCGACCAATCAGAGGCCTCCCTTTCCTTACCATGGCAATTGAATCTTTCTAAACTATTACCGTTGTGTTTGGTGTTCCTCAAAACCCCCATGTACCAATTTGACAGAATCGGGCAACATTTAAATTTTGACCAATCAGACCTCCATTTAGTTACCATGGCCACTGACCCTTTCAAAACTCTTACCGACATGTTAGGCATCCTCAAAACCCCTACGCACCCATTTTGGGCAGAATCGGACAAAATCTAAATTTCAACCAATCAGAGGCCTCCATTTCGTTACCATGGCAACTGTGCTTTTTGAAACTTACCATTGTGTTTGGCATGCCTAAAAACCCCTAAAAGAGCCCAAAGTTCTGGAGTTTGTCATTTGTGTTACATAGTCAGTATTTTCTAAGCAGTTTGAGCGATTTAGAACCACAATAAACATATCTCCACTTTGTCATCAATTTTCAGACTATGTAAATGAACAAATTTATATTACACAATTATAAATATTGATATTCTGGTCCTAGATTTCTACAAAAAGTGTGCCAACGGCCAGTACCTGGTGACTGCCCACATAAGTCTTTAACCCGCGACTCCGAGGGCTAGTGGTTGCATAATGTCAGATACATTGGCCTATTAAAATGACTACTATGATGCTATTCAAATGGAGATCCAAGTTCCTTATAACACTCCAAAAATATATACCATGCTTGTTTCATGTTATGTTTTGCAGTACACTACAGCAAATTCATTTCCCATTTATTTCCAGATTTGGAAACAAGACAAAATACCATATTTGTCCACAAATAAGCCCCAACCAAAAAGTGAAAGAAGTGGCCCATGGGGCCTGCATCGCTCACCTGGATATTGCGGTGATAATGGCAAAACACTATTCAAGTTATATTAAAAATGTTCTTGATGGGATCCCCCCTCCCCCCTCATTACTGTGCCTGGACTTAGCTTTCTTGTTCCAAAGATGATTAAAAGCAAATTTGGAAAAAAAATCAAAAACCCATTTTTGACTCCTCTATGGGGCCCCACCCCTCTGCCCCAGAGTAACACCCATGTTAAAACAAAACTTGTTCCCCTCCACCAAGGATGCTTCAGACCACCTGTTGACTAAAACCTGTCCAAGAAAAAGATGCAAGAAAAAAGATGCAAGAAAAGGATTTGAGAAAAAAATTAATTTTCCCTATTGTGCCAACCCAAGGCCTTGAGCCAGACCCACTATTTATATAACATTTGTTCCCCTTCCTAAAAGGATGCTTATGACCAAATTTGGTCAAAATCTGCTCAGTCGTTCATGACAAAGAGCGATTTCTAGAAAAAGTTGATGGACAACAGACGACGCCATGCCACTAGACCAGGCGAGATAAAGATCAGACCAAAAGTGGGGAGTGGGCTTAATTGCAAATGTTGGAAACAAATAACCTGAATTTTGAGGGAGACGAAATTAGGGGGAGTGAGAGGCGACTTGTTTGCAGTACACGAAATGAAAATGTAGAGGGGTTGGCAGGATGGGGTCGTTCAGGAAACTGGAAACAACTTATTTGGCCTTGGATTTTTGAAACCAATATATTGGCATTTGGCAATTAGATACAATTTGTCAATATCCAAGATATAACTATAAATATGTTAGAATGACATGAAAAAGTCAATCATTCTGTATAATCATTTTCTGATAAATCATTGGCCAAGCTACAATGGATGTATTTTCACCAGTAAATCAAAATGGTAAACAATGACCAGGTGTAAATGCATACATGCTGTTCCTGTAGCTATGCCAACTAGGGCCGACTATTGCGGCAATTTTCACTATTGCAGTACTATTACTATTGCGGAAAAGACTATTGCAATAGTATTGATATTGCAAAATTTATTTTTGTACTGAAAAATCAATTGTTGCTTTTTATTAGCAAGCATTGGTGTTGAAGTGTTTTAACTTGCTGTAGTGGTCAGTGATTTTCCAGGTTAGAGAATTAGTGAATGGCAGGATGTTTTCTTCGTAGATGATCATTGTCACAGAGACCACAGCCTACTCATTTTTTGTCGATAGTACCATTTTCTCCTATGAAACCAAAATGCTTCAAAAAGGGAGCTTTCTTTCCCCATTTGAATATTTTACAATTTTTAAGTTGGTGGCCATGCTTCCCTTTTTTTCCAAATTAGAGTGACCTCCCCTCCATCAGTGTAGCAAAGCATTTGGCATTTGTGCTTATATTATTTAGCCAAATCAAATGTAGAAAAAAGATTCAAACGATACTGTTATGGGATTATGGGGATTTCCACCTCAGGGGTTCGAGAAATCACGAAGAAGCTATTGAATAATAACGAAGACATGTTATCAATACTAAACTATCGAAACTATCGATAGTTGATAGAATAATTGGTAATAGCTATTGAATTTTAATTTGCAATTGATGCATTGATATTGGGACATATTTATTGCAATATATCGATAGTCTGATGTATTGTTACACCTCTAATGCCAACACATAGAATTAATAAGGCATGTCACAAATATTACGTTAGCGTTGACCAACTGACTGCAAATCCAACTTAATTGGTAATCGATATCAGCAAAATGTGTACACTGAAATGCAGTTGCTCCAACGGGTCGGATGAGGACTGCTAACGGCCAAATCAGAGAGACATGAACAACAATTATGATGTCAGCAATTCTTGGAAAAATAAAGATCGGAATGTATTTGGCCGTTTGGAACCCCGTTTATATTTATTTTTCAAACTCAAACTTTCATCATTATTGGTTCAATTCGCATGGACATCGCCTTGTAAATTCCTGCCGGTTAATAGTATCGCGCGACTTTGACTCTTTGCGATACAAACTTGCTAACTTTGTCTCTTTACCCATGTCATTTTGACGCATTCCTAACGTCAAGATTGAAGAGTTCAGCATGATTTTACCCAAGAACGACATTTTAACCACAGAGTAATAAATGCGCTGCAATTCTTAATTGTATTTTAAATATATGGCATTTTATAATCAATTCACAAGGTAATGTCCTGAAAAGTTGGGCCTTCTTTATGAGTTTATTTATCCAATTCTATAGTATAATATGACTTAAACTTGCAACTTTTCGTAATTGTTAAATTGGCAATGTAATCGGGGATTATACAACAAAATTTAGCAGTTTTATTGCCGAGAGCATATTTTAAAACATTTCCGAAAATCCTCAAAAAACTTGCAAGAAATGGACACGACCAACGGCTGGTTTTGGATTGTCAAGAGTATCGTGTATACCACTTTCTTGACACTTCATTTTTCCTTTAAAAATGTGCACTATATGCAAATAGTAATGGTAGTCATTGGTCAGACATAAATATCTAAATCTGTCAATAGCAATTTATAATGCGACAGTTTACCCCTTCGAGAATTTCAAAGGTGCTCAATTCATACTTTGAACATCAATATCCGAGTTATTAGCGCCTTGTATATTCCGACAGAAGCATACCCTTTACAGCCCAAGAAATCTGGGACTGAAACCAAAATTAATAGTCCCCACTGGGGTTTCCCCAGGGGCAACAAAAAGTACTTATGTCATTGCAATATACATTCATGACATACCATGAAACACCATTTAGCAATATAACATTTTATAGCCAAGCAACTATTAAGAAACCATCCAATGTATCCCTGTTACATATCAAAGATATCAAAATATTACACTTGACCGTTTCAAAAATGAACAAAGGGCCATAATTTTATAAAAACCTACAAGCAAACATGTTGCTACATTTCACCCACTCAGAATACAAGTTTGTAATATATCAATGAAGCCATGGTCCTGAAACAACACTCGTTATAAAGAAAAGGGTTATAACATCCTTTTGAAACAGTAGACAATGACAAGAAAGCAGGACACCTAGCATAAAAGACTTTTCCTTTACAGAACGATAAGAACTGAAGTACCAAAACTAGCATATAGAAGGTTGCTTGGCAACATTATTGGTCTACAAAATAATGTCCAGGAAATATGACCCAAGTATCCGACATCAAATCAATAGTGTCATCTGCACATGGACACAGCTTTAAAATTTACCAAACTGTATTCTAGATTAAATATCAGATAGTGTACAGGCATCCTTTATATTTGTGGAATAATGGTCTCCCGTCTAATATTATAAATTCAAGCACAAGTAAAAAATTTTGAAATACAAATAAGATAAACACCGGCAAAACCAAGCACAGAAGTAGCAGAACAAAGCGCACTAACAGTTTAAAAGATTTAAATGTAAAATCTTTGTAAATATGATTTTTTAAATTTCAGCCGACAGTAAAAACATTGCAAAATCCTTATTTTATTGCAATAAAATCCATGCATTTGTATTCAGTGGGTATGATTAAAACTTAAAATGGTATAGAAACTTAATGTGCAGCAGGATAGCTGATGGCCATCAGTTTTGATTAAAAAGAAAAATAGCGCAACACTTGTGGCCCGATATTTCAGGTAATTCCTCGAGTTAACTAAATCGGACAGAAATTTAAGATGGAAACAGTGTCTGCCACTATGAAATTTAGATAAATATAACATTTAGTTAGCATCAACCAGGGACCTTTACCAACAGGGTAATCACTTAATGGAATTGACAATCAAAATGTAAATTAGTGATAAAATTACACAATATGTTTCAATATGGCTGCCATAAACAGTAGTGTTGAATTTCAAATCAAAGATGGCTACCATGTCTGCAATCTTGGATGTCCGACCTACCCTAATAACACTTGGGTCAATCACACATGAGGGACATTCCTGCGAAGGACAGGGAGATTGTCCAACTTGTTAGATAACTGATATGGATTGTAGTTTCCTATACAATCTATACCATTTCCATTTTCCAACAACTATTATGTCTTTGTCCAGAGGAAATTGACAGCAGCCATCTTGAATTTTGGAATCTGGGTAATATGGCATGTCCACCATTTTACAATTTTCAATAAGAAATCAACTCTTGACAAGTCAGAAATAGCCATGTACTTTTGAAAGCATGTCACTCTATTTTATTTTTAGTAACAGTAACCTTGACTATTGCCCAAATCAGACTTCAGAATCCTGGTAAATCCAATACCATTTACCACCTTAAATTTGTTATGTGTTGTAATATGGGCCATAGACAATTTGTTAAAGACCAAAACTATAAAATCTTTGAGTCGGTAACCGTTTTAGTAATAGTAAGCCACAAACCTTAGGAACTGTTTAAGCTCAAATTGCCATGCTTGGCTACCAACCCAATCTCCCTATTTCAACTAGTGAAATAGTTTGCTAACTATTTCTATATTCAAAACATGTCATTTTAAATGGTTATTTTGTCTCTATGGGGTGTATACAGATTTTTTTTAGCATGCAAAATCTCTGGAACTTTCAAAAAGTTGAATGTATGAATTGCACGTCTACAAACATATTTTGGATTCATAATATCTAAACGAACAAGACAATTACTGAAAATACCCCAATGTTTCAAATATGGCGCCTAAAGACCTGCCTACCCACGTGGTCCTTTCTACAATTGCTGTACGTGTTAATTTCAAGTCTGTTTCGCAAACTTTCTATAGAAAATGTGTGCATTTCAAGTCTTACCAGTGTTCTACAAAACTACGATGCTTTTTAATACGTTTCCGTTTTAAATTCCTTGGTAAAGCGCCGTAATATAAAAAAATATACTTTGCACGTCAGTATATCATAACTAAGGAAAACACGCACGTTTGTTTAAGAAAAACTTCCACAAAACTATCAAGGCATTTATAAAGGGATTGAAACTTTCGTACGACAAGGCGAGTCAACGGAGATCTAGAATGTTATTAAATAGTTTTAAATTCCAATAATTTCTCCGACATATCGGGCATATACAAAGCAATAAAATGCATATCTAAACCCAGAACAAAAACATACTTCTTTTCAGTAAGTATTAAAAAATAAGTACATTTGCTACTCTTGAAAAGGAAATGAAATCTTACCTTGTGGGCTTCTACACTGAGCCGCGCCGGGATACCACTGGTGAGCAGGGACGTCGGCACTGGACTGGTGACAAACGCCGCACGCGCGTTCTTCTACCCCTCGGATGCACGAGCTTTGCGTTGTATAATCTGATTGGATGTTGCAAAATACGTCACACATCTATTCATCCGAGTTAACAGTCAGACAATTACATGCAGTTGTGACATTTTTCGTGAACTTTGATTTATTTTGGGTACAGACCGAGTAAAGTAATATCCTGTTACAATTAAGGTCAATAAGTACGTTCATGAGTTTAGACGGACATTTTATTTTCTAATTGACAATTTCATAAGTCGTGTCTGTCAATAGACGATGGTACTGGTGATATACTGAATAGTATAAAAAAAGATAGAAAATAATAATAAAAAATGCATTGTAAGAGAAATTAATACATATTTTTGCATCTAGTGAGCCCTATTCATTTTGTCTAATAGATGCAAATAAAAAAATTGTTTAATCAATCAAAAGAGAAATCAAGGGCAGATCAAGACTACGTGCACATGTGCTTAACTCTCTACCGGTAACCAAACGAAGGGTGATCGGCTGATTGTCTGATAGTAATATCTATTATTCTACTGCAAGTACATATATAATAACTGGGTTTTTTTTTTTATATATTATTTATATAGGTCAGTATGCTATGTGGTACGTAAAGGGAAAAGGTTTTGACAAATATTAAGTCGAACGAGATCCGAGGGGGGGGGGGGGGGG
>JAULCA010304908.1:0-12799 GCA_032360845.1 Crassadoma gigantea
TTGATGTATTGATGGACTTTTTGATCAAGCAATTTGGTTATTAAATATTGCTTTGATTTTACACCAAAACCATTGTTTTTCAGCGAAAATATAATTCTGACATATTCTTATATTATTACTACACACCATTATGCTTATAAATAAGGCATAAATGGTCATCAATAAGCTGTAGTGATCATTCAAATGCTATCTTTTTATCATGGAAAATCTTAGTTGATAAATCATGGAATCTTAAATCTTCAATCTTGATATTGTGGCATCTTTTTCAAAATACGATTTCTACAGATAATGGAGGATTTTGTTGATATCAAAACAATGCTGAAGTACCAACATGACCCACCCAGCCTAGGGACAATACTTAGGTAAGATACTATTTATAATTAAATATAGATAAACAGTTCACTGATGAACCTGAAGAAGTGAAAGCACTGGGGACGTATTAAAAAAATCTTGTCAATTGTTTTTAAATATTGAAGCGTTAATCCACATGTATTAACATATTAATAAACATTACATACTGATATACGCAGAACACTGATACAATGGATATTTAACGGGTTACTTTGGCAGAAAATTAATATTTTTGACGAGTGTAATTCACGAGCGAAAATATTAGTATACTCTGTCATACAAGTGTATTTGTCATAAATATATACATGTAACTAACGTACATGTACCTGTAGTTGTAAGATCCAAAGTGACATATTTATCTTAGTATCACTAAAACCTGTCATTTACTCCAAATTGTCAACATCAAAGTAATTTGTATTGTTGTCTGATAAACATTGGTGAGAGTGTAAATTACTATAATCGTTTCCGATCTGACTTATGACAATTTGTTACAGGAATAAGATTATATATTGCATATGATATATGGCGGTAAAAACAAGGACATGCATATTTTTTTTTATCTTTTTGCCAAAATTAATTCTCATTTATTTGTTTCTTTTTCTGTTTATGCTTAGGTACTTCGATGCCAACCTGAATTGAAGAATGATAATGTTCACATTTATATCACAACAATGCAAATTGTGTTTCACAATATTTTAAATACTTGTACGACTTGAGATGAAAAACTATGACTGACTGTTACGGTGGTAATTCTTCATCTTAAGTCATTGCTGTAACAACAGCAGTAAATACATGAAAGTGTATATAATTTATATATCAATATTGTTATTTTCAAAAGTTAATCAACCTTTTGATTAAATTACAGTTCTTGCAAACAAAACCAGGCTATCTACAGCGCTCTACAAATGGACAAAATGGGAAGCCTCGTCGATTTCCCGGCATTAGAAGCACAAATAAACCAGTCTAAACTTGTAAGTTATGCTGTGTAAGGATTGTCATTATAAAAAGGTAGTTGTTCAACTAAATATAAAATCAAATTACCTTTAAAACTCTTTATTTCTATTGTGGTCCTAGAATAAGGATTCTTAAAATCCAGGCAAATTTTGAATTAACTCAAATTTTTACATGTCGCTTGAATGAAAAAGAGTAATTGTACCAAAACTTACGATGAATATATTCATTATTTCTAAGTTATACAATATGATTTTGCATTCGATGACTCTTTATATAACTACAATTTTTTTTAAAACTTATAATATAATTCTTATAAAATGATACTTACTCGCAGATTATCAACACAGCTGTACGATGGTTATAATTGTGTCATTTCGAAGGCGAACATACATAAGCAATATATTGACAGGTTAAGATCTGTATGATACGGCCGTACTTAAATGACCCTAGCTGTTGATCGGACGGTAAACAATACTAAATCAAACTTAACCAGTATGATACTGTATACGAATACAGTGGGATGTAGCATACAGCTTACACCTTAGTGCACTAAGAGTGTACTGTATTGAGACTTTTCATGCCCTAGTTTAAGATTATATGTATGTGTGTAGTGCACTAGATTCCTTGTAATGTTGGACAGTTTTGTCTAAGTGTCCCCCAGTTAATCCAAATGACTCAAAATATGTGCAACTTATGCAACAGAGTCTTATGAAAAACGTAAAAACATTTCTTGTAAAAACACTGCATACCAGTTCATATACATACATGTCATTTTCCGGAATTATTTTATTTGAAAAAAATTGAAATTAAAAATTCAAGAAGCACTTCGAGCAATTAATCTGAGCATTTAGTTTAAAAAAATAGAGAACAAAAGTTGTAGCTATATCAAGAGTCATCGAGTACAAAAGCATATTGTATAACTAATGAACAATTCGTGTATAAACGATGGGTGGTCGAGGTTCAATTGTTCCTCTTGCATATTTCCGGTATGGATGGAAATTTTGGAATTCTGAAATTGTCCTTGAGAACAAGAATCATGAAGATATATTTTGGTCAAGATTATGATATCATGTATACAAATGCAAATGGATTCAACAGAAACATATCAGATCAGAGATTAATCACTAGAAAAACGAAGAATGAAGCAATTACTTAAAAGAAAATTAGAAAACCATGGAGCCATTTTGTCTAATTAAACATAGCCAGTATTTAGCTTAAGTAAGTTTTCTCTGTATTTGTCCGCGAATATATAATCAGAAATAGTCCACATAAATGAGTCAACATTTTGTTTTATATTGTTGATTATAAAACCTGTGTGAGTTTATACACTTTATATGATATTTTAAGCATATTGTTTATATTTCTACAGATACTGTTTACAAAAAGTTGTGGTTGATAATTATTGAAAGCTTTACTTATGTTGTCTTAATTAAGTTTAAACCTGAATTTTTCTTAAACAGATTTTATGATCTACGAAGCAAATGATAAATTCTCACATATTTATGCTACGAAAGATACTGTATCGATTATAATGCTTAAACAACATTACACATATATGGATGTTTATTCAGTATGAACGTTCTAGCAAAGATATTGAAAACACTCTTCAAGTTGGCCTTTCTACTGCACTAATTGTTCTAAGTGTTCATAGCCAGCTGAATAGTTATTGGCAAAATTTTTTTACTCTTTGGTATGTACACTGAGTCTAACTATAGTAAAAGAAATTTAGCGATTGCCATTTAACCTGTAACTGTGTTAGTATTCTACAACCAAAATATACATAAACAGTAACGAGAAACTATTATATCGGCTTACTTTGTTTTAACAGGATATGAAGACCAACTTGGACAGTGTACTAACTAGTGTGACGGGAGGATCATTCAGTGGAGTCACCTTGACTCCATCTGGTCTCAACACCAAGCTTGATAGTACTAAAACTGGCATTGAACAAATAGATGTAGATGGCATCGAATTAAAGGTAGGGGTGCATTTTTTAAGTAACTTGCCCGGGACATGTAGACACGAAAATCCACTTGCCCGAGTAGAAAATCTACTTGCCCGACTTTTTTCACCCATTTTTTATCATCAAAAGAGATTTATATTCATCATGAATTTATTCTGTTCACATTATGTTTAAGGAGAAATAAAAGAACTTAATAGAATATGCATGTATTGGGAAGTATTGTTTGTTTTCTTTTAAATACCAGCGGCCAATGCAACGCTTCATTGGACACGGGCACATTTCTGCACGTACTTATCGATACAGTGACATGCATGTATCGCAAATACAAATTGCCGGCATTTTATATAATCTCATAAACCTTCCACATAACGTTTGGCTAAGTAAGCATAAGTTATGTCTGAAGACTAAAGTTGTAATGACCGTATGATGTGGTAGGTATCGTGACATGATCACCAATGAGAATAAATTATTAACGACGACAACTTGTCTACCGTTGCCCTCCACAACCAGCTCTAGGTAGATTCTGCATGTTATATCTGTTTAGCCTCAGGTAAATTATTGGACTCGACTCTTTCAGACACGTTGGAGAGGTTATTATATTTTTAGGGATCTAAACCTAAGTAATTGAACAGCTTGTCCGACACACTAAAGTTGCACCGATAACGGAAATTTCCACTCGACGAAAAAACTGAATTAACAGAGCCAGAGAGGGACATCAAATGGAGGAGAAATCAAACAGTAACATCCTCAATAAATACCCCAAATTAGGCTTTGTTTCAACTGACAAAAGGTAAGTTTCTCGATGGGAAAATTGGTATTTGAACAAGCCCGGTGTGCAGCGAGGCAATTTTCGCATTACGTGCCAGCACATGATTCACACCCATACACAGTCTGGTTTGTAATGTAAACTATTTCTATTCATCTCCATTCTGATTTCAAGAAAAGCTATGTCAGAAATGTCGTCAAGTCATCAAGTTTACATAGCAAACCGAGCGGCTAGCCTAAAAGGCAATTGAAATCTGAATTGATCGCCATGTTGGAAACTTCGTCTCTCTTCCGATATAGGTCAGACGTCTATATATGGTCGTCTTAGCCAAATATGGAAATCGTAGTAAACATGGCAGCATCAGTAGTAATACTATATTTGGTCATGCATGCCATATGTAATGGCGTGTGTCTTTTTTTTCAGGATGTTGCGACACCTGTACAGGCAAATACCTTAATGTATATTACATGTGATATGTCTCTGGATTTATATTTGAATGTTTGGGACGTAGCTTTATGGATATCAAAGATTATATTTTTACCCTCCTTCTTTATCTGGTTTCGGGACCAGCAAGGTTTTATCAGTTTCACTTGTACATAGGCGAAGTTCCTTTTTTTTTTTTTTTTTATTATTTTTGTTTTGTTTTGTTTTATTCTTTTTTTTTATTGTATTTTTTATATTTTGATTCCTTTGTTTGCTCTTTGCAGATGCTGATGGTTTGATAGACAATGTGTCAATTTATGTTCCTACATCTCTAATCTTTTTGTCTTTGTTTTAGGTTCAGAAGACAGCTTGTGCCCTTGGAGATGCCTTGTGCCACTTCCCATTTTAACCCATTGCAAAATAGATGGGGTGGGGTCAAAATCAAAGAGCTCTGGACACTCGCTCATCATGAAAAGTTGGTTCTGCATATAGGTCTCTGTGAGATAGACCGTAGAGCAGTCTTAACAACATTCACTGTCGAAAAACCCCGCTCACAAGCTGCTGTACAAGGAGAGATGGTGAACATGTATTTCACAAGTTTGGAAATGTTAGACGCATTGACGTTAGAATCATTTAGCAAGAGAGTGTACACCGGCAGCAGAGGATTTGAAAGGAAGCCCTCAGGTGGAGTTTTAGAGCGATCTAATAATTATTTAGGATGCATACAGTTTCCGCCTCTGTGAAGAAAGAGGAGACAGGGTAACTCCTCATTGCCAAATAGGTAGAGGACCTCATTCTCAAGTGGCCACAAATGGAAGTCAATGACTTGCAGCTGTTTAAAAGGAGGACATTCCAGGCTGTTCAATAGCTTTTTGGTGTACATTATTGTACTATCAATGAGCAACATTAGGTACTCTGTTTCTACATAGTCCAACTGACTGCAGTTTGAGGTTGACAATTTGATACTCTCAAATGTCCTTCTTTCAACATTATACCCTTCCTGGAAGCTTTTTGTGGTTTGATCTGGCTGCTTCTTGAGGACTGCCAGTTTGACCAGGGTATTCTCAATAAGTGATGGCATCTGGATGACAAGCACATCCCGTGTTTGGAAGGGCCTGGATAACTCGCTAACGATTGGCAAATAGTCCAACAGAAAGAACATCATTCGGAGGAAAGGATCACTGGTTATCTGGTTTAATATTCCCTTTAATTTGTTGCTATCATCAGCTCGTGTTCCTGCGGTAGCGTCATGCTGAAGATGGGTAACCACTAATTTCAAGTTTTTGTGTCAGCCTCTATAGCTCTTTTTTTACTGGAGAGCCAGCGCACTTGTTTGACGTTGCTAAAATGTGACAATGAACTGTCTCACAAGACAGCAATTTCTGCCAATTCTCTTCGTCTCTTAGGGCTAACATGGTAAAAGGAGAAAATACTTTTTAATGTGGCCCCACATTGAGACATGTACTTAACCGTCTTGTTGGCATCAAGAATGGCAAGTTTCAGTTTGTGGACTACACAGTGTATGGCCGCAATATCTGGTAATTCTGCTCTTAATCTTGTTGCCACGCCATTTTTGATGCCAAAGTCGATGGAATCACCATCAAGTTGGCACACACCAGAGAAGGTGAACCCTTTGTATAGGGGCCAAGTTTATTGATTGAAAGCCAAACTGACGACAAAGCTTTAACAATTGCAGAATAGATACCTTCTGCGCTGCCAGATGTCAAAGGTTCAATCTTCACCATTCGTGTTATTGGCTGTAGACAGGTTTCTGGGACATACCTGTTCAATAACTGCATTGTCTGTGCTGCCATCTGATAACACACTCACAAATGGCGAAGATTGTATCTCTTTCTTAATGTCCCCTGTCAGTCTCTTGGTTATTGCATTTACAAATTCGGTGAAGCCAAACCTGTTAAGGTCATTTTTGCCAAAGTCAACACCGTTATACATTTGGATTGCACAAATTAGCTCAAATTGCTTTAGAAATAAGGAGGCATGCTTTCATAGCTGAACGAAAATGATTTGCTACCTTCGGCTTTTGAAAAAATATTAACGTGTCGAATAGCACAACTCTTGTGGGCAATTGATGCCTCATGTGAGTTAAGTTTATCAATGCGAAAAGTTAATGTACCCTTAAAGAGCGAGCTTGATTTGTCAGCAAGACCAGGGAATAATCTGCACCAGGTACAATACATGGATTTAGTATCATCTGTTGTCATTACCCATGGGAATTGTTTTTTCCAGCTTTACTGGAAGCAAAGTTTTCTCTTAAATGTCTCATATTTGACATTTTTGTCAATAACTGATTGGTTTGGCCTGGAAGATTATTGAGTTGGTTTTAAATTTACTGCAGTAGGTGATGTTTGTGCCTTACAAGAGAATCCAAATTTTGCGAGACTCATTTTGAGTTTGGTTTTGGGAATGGAATTTATAATTTTGTAAAAAAATAAAATCTATGATAAAAAAGACGCATGGTAGTATGGTAATGCTTTCGTTATATTTGTTTGCGTTTTGTTTTTAATTTGCAAGATGATGAAGTCACATCATCCGACATTTCGGCCACGTTTTACTTAACTTAACACAATTTAACTATGGAAGGACGAGCCGGTTAATTTAAGAATGGTTACGACAAATCGGACATGTTATTGATTCAATTCATGAAATAAACAACATCAAAATACAGAAAATATGAGAGAAATTATATTTTAATTTCACAATCTTCATCAAACTTTATGACAAATTAATCATCACACTTTAGACAGTTCCAGTTTAGTACCCAGCGAAAACGCCTTGACGTGCAATTGTATAAGAATGTAGCCTGGAACACAGATCTGTATTTTACAATTATTCTTAAGCATTTTTATACAAATAAGAAAACAAAAACAACATCTACTGATGTATAGTTAGATAATCTCGCACCACATTATGATACAATACAATGGCCGTTTTACAATTCACATTAACAGCACTAGAGTTATTCCCCTTGCACCGTTTATTGTAATAGATGGAGTGTAAACATGTGATGTCGGCCACCGAACGTCCGACAGTTCTCGTTGCTTTATTAAATCTTTTTGCAGATGTAAGATCAACGAAACACGGCATGAGAACTTCGTGAAAATGGTGTAGAACTTATTTTTAACTAACAAATATGCAAGCTATATCGTAATCCTTGAAAAGTGGGCATAATCATCAGAATTTGATAGAGCAAAGAAGAATAAGCAAAAAAAGGTACTTGCCCATGGCAAGTAAGTCAAAAATTGTACTTGTCCGGATCTGAAAACTGGTTGTCCCTGGCGTCGGGCAAGTGGATTTTCACACCCCTGGGCAAAATAAATACATAGACGTACTCCTTTTTATATTAATTTGATTTACGTAATAACGATGAAAAATTATTCTTTTTTCAACTGATATGAATCCAACTTGTTCACCCGGATGGAAGCGTGAAGGGTCTATATATGGGAAAAATTCTGAGTATTAGGAGAGAAACAATAGGGTCGGGAAAGTTACTCAATAACGTTTCACATCAGATCGAGAAGTTGCGCCCTTGCCGACATTGTAAAAGGCGAGTACGCTAACAACTTTGCCACCTGATCACACCTCTTGAACAGCATTTGATAACAATTGTATTGCATTTGCTTTTACCGTTTAGATGAAAACTATAATGACATGATCAATTATCATTCAATGTCAAATACTTGAGTATTTTACGCTTATTAAGCAGAAAAAAGTATGGGTAAATTGCATTACATTTCAGTGACTCAAACTTAAATAACATTTTTGATATATCTTGAAAATGTTCATCAAATAGAAAAAATATAAATGAAGGAACATTAAACTTTTCAGCTGAACGGTTTTAAAATATCAATTGCGTGGCGTTGAATATATATATTTGTTTCATCATGTATATTCTTGTTGATAAGTTGTACATAATAATTGTATTAACTTATAGATCGTTGTTTTCCTGAAATGCTTTTTATATATCAATATCGTAATCCTTGAAAGGTGGACATAACAAGAAAGGATAATTCTCTTTTTCATCTACAGATTTAGAAACTCTACAAAAACGCCCATATCTTACAATATTTTGATATTCTTCTGTTTCACTATGCAGGGTGTCTGCTGTAAGCGTTTTCTAGACAGTGTAGTTCTGTTACGCTTCTGGACGTATTTATTCAAATAATGTTGTGATTATAATATTACTAGCTATAATTCTGTTCTAATGAAATTTTGAGGAGCTCTCAAGAATTTTAACCAATTCTCGCCGTGCATCAGAATGACAATATATTACGAGACAAAGTATTGTAAAACACTTTTTAGAGAATGAAGCTAATATATTCGATTCGTTTCTTGTCATTTCAGATAACTAATCTGAAAAATAAAGTGGATACTTTGGCTTCGGTAAGTTAAAGTCACAATCTGTTAGATAGACGATTTAATTGACCGATAACCGAGCTCATGTAGCACCTTTACCTTTGTTCATAATTTAATAACATTTGCAATTAACATTTTTGTCTGTATTTGTCTGTCTTGTGTAACGTTTGAAATTATAATCAAATTGCAATAATGTTTGACGTTGATTTGTTATATCACCAATAAAAACCGAATATCAACAAGAACGACAAATAGTGTATCTGTTATATCGAGGATATTTATTGGTGTCATTAGTAATAACAAACATAAATTTAAATATCAAATTATTAGCCACATATATTAGAAATACATTTGTTATTACTGAAGACACCATTACTTTTTTTATTTATTACGTTTTTGTTGTGTGTTCCGACCAATCAGAATTGTTTTATCTATTGCTTTTGTTAAGCAAAAACATCAAAAATGTAATGCATTAAAAAAAGGTTGGAAATCAGAAACGTAATATGTTAATGACGTCACGCTTGACAACAAGGCAGCTCGCGATTTTGAATGGGATACTCAACGCATTTCCAACGTTTTCGGCTATTTTCTGATATGATTGCTTATACAATATATGTTATTTATAGTACATTTATGTAAATACTTAAGTGTGTGTACCAATAACTTAACACAACAACCACTTATTCTACCGTCGCTTCATTTGCATCTGAACAAAAAAACCGTTGCCTTTGAATGCGGCAAATAAGAGATAACGTTATGATTGATCAATACCAAAATATCACATTTGATTTTTGTCAAAGTGTGAAAAATATCAGTTTTATTAAGTTGATAGAATCCGAAATTGTACTGGCAAAATTGTAATAAATATGCGAATTTATCACTAATAGTATTTATCATATGCGTAATTTGAGTTTACTATTTATGTAGGTCCCAGGTCTGAGTAGCGCTCAAAAACAACAAATGACCGTTGTCACTGTGTCATTGGTAAGTTTCTTACAATTGATTCGACTGACATGAAAGATACCTTAGAAGATCATTTCAATAAAATGCATTTTATTTAATTATCAAGTTATTTGTAATCCATCAATCTTTAATCATATATAATGAATGTGTGAAACAGCATTGTCTTCACTTAGTTTTGTTTTTATTGTTTTAGAGAAAGATAATATTCAAAATATGATTTACAATGCTTTTTTACACAAAGAGTGAGTCTCAAATTGTGGAAAATTTATGTAAAATAGTTTTATATTATAACACACTACATGTTTGATACCACTTTACATAAAAGCATACATGATTTGATAATGTTGATTGGTTGTAAAACCTTTCTCTGTCAAATTTTCCACATTCAGGGCCTCTCTAGAATATTCATTTAGAGTTATCAGCACTTAGCTTTTAGTGACTGAAGCATGCAACACCAATGGGGTGTAGGTAGGACAGTGTTTTGATGTCTTATTGTTCTATTTTGAAAGAACATTCAAGTCCTTGTAGTGAAACATGATTATTCATTCCATGTTGATCAATCCTTAAACAACAACAAATGTATAACCAATCTTTAATAGTTGGGTAATCTCTATAAATACCTTTATTTAAGTGTGTACTGAACATGGTGTCAATTCTTTTGTAAAAACAAATTGTTGAACATTTCTAAATGTGAATGCATACTATGCACTAGTTAATAAAATAACAGTGCGGTCTTTTTGTTTTTGAAAAAAATACATACGAATTATACAAAAATCGGAAATATGTGTAAGTATGATTATAAAGTCATGCTATTACAGCTCGATAAAGTGACGTCTTAAACATATATGTAATATAATGGTTTTGATTTGGCGACAAACATTAAATATGATTACATAATATTTGCCCACAGACCTGATTGCATACTTAGTTAGGTAATAAATGAAATATTTGTTTGGTAAATTATAATATTATTCTTAAATGTTTCATAATTAATTTATATACTTACAACGATACTGCTATTTACCAGTCACGTATATATTTCAGATGTTAGGTTACTGCATCACTAGATATTTAATCTGTACTTACACACGTTACTACCGTCAAGACAAAGCCTAAGTTCTAATGACGCTAACAAATAACTCTATGTATGTATTAACTTTTCTTCAGAGTACCATTCAACAGAAGTTAGTTCCTCTTAGGAGCCTGAAAACCTCTATTGGTGTGAGTATTACTTATACGAGTTTGATATTTGCCAATTATACTTGTATTTACTGTACTTTATCATTACTTACATTCGATTAACCTCTGGTGTTTATGACTCCTCCTTACAGTTAATGCTGTTGCTCAGCTATCATGATGAAGACTTTTCAACATCCAAAAACGCAAGGATGAACACCTTATCGCTTTGAACATTTTAAGCTAGACAAAATATTAATCTTTGAAAGTACAATGACTATGTGTATCTATTGTTTTTTGTTATTTGTATTTTTGTCAACTTTTCTTTTGCTAGCCGTTGGTCACTGACGTTAAGGCTCAATTAACGCAGGCGACGACACAGATCAAGGGGAATGGAGTAATGGCCGGGGTATGTACAGTGTAGAATTGGAAACAATACACAATAGTGCACTTTTTTATTTGCATCAACCTTCACGGCAATTGCAACTTAAATAATGAACGTCAAAATAGTTGCATGAATCTTAGTACCCTGCAGGGGTTTCATAAATATATTGTCCTTCCTGCTTACTTGTATTACATAATTGATCAAATAGGTATGTCATCAACTGACCTCCCTTGTGCCCACATTGATGGACTTTGTGCCAGTTTTTGTGTCTGTACATGATATGTATTATTTTTGTACTGTTTTGATTGTTTAAATTAAAAAAAGCAATTGATTATCTTACAACTTAATTAAATTTCTTTGAAGTTCGTTATAGAATTCGATTGATTGGAATGGAAATAAATGGAATATACAAGACGTCGAATAGTGTTTAACTGGTGAGACTATCATTGACAGGCAAATCAATATTGGGAGTCCTTTCCCGTTTATTAATTCATGTGCTGTGCAAACACATTTGATTTATTCTGGGAAAACATATATTTATAATCAAAAACCGGAAAACTGCTAGGAAGTACAATGTACTTGTAGGAGCATTAAAAGTCTAGGATTTACTCCTATTTACCGTAAAATACTATAAAGTATATAAGGTAACAGGGAGTGATCGATTCGAAAGAGTTGGAATTGGAAGGGTTTATTTAACTTGAATGCTTTATTTAAGTGTGACATCCATCAATCTATCTCTTTCGTATATTTTGATATTTTTCTCTGTAAAGCTTAGTCAGTGCATTCAATAGTAGCATGTGATACTGATCCTTTTGTTTAAAGTATTAGAAGAGCATTTCTCTGTCACATACACAATACAATGGACGGATAATTAAGTATTATTCAAAAGTTTTAAAGTCAAAAATGCCCTGGGCGAGTTTTGCGACTACCACCGTGTTGTCCTAGACTTATAGAGAGTAAGAAATTCTCTTTATACACCGTTTGTAATGATAAAATGTAGACTTTAATTGATAAATCTTCGAATATTATTATACACACCTATTTTCTATTTGTCTCTACCGTGTTACTCACTTTCTCAGACAGGGAACTCGAATACAACATGGCCTTTTGAAACGTATCAACAACGGTATTGAGTCAAGGGAGGTAATTCCAATGATATTGAATAGATTATCTCCCTTGTCTCGTTATTGCCGTTATTGTTCACGTCAATTTAGATAAATAATCCATTTAACTCCATATATGAGTAAAATTATTAGGATATAGAGTTATTTTTCTTTATCCTATCAGCATTCTTAATTAACGAAACTGATTGAAAATTGACGATAATTTATAGTTTCATTTTGAAAGAAAACCAAAACATTTTCACCGACATTCAATACACATTTTAAAAATAATCGACTATTCTGTTGTTTGTCAAGGAACTATTTTGTTTAATATGACAATG
>JAULCA010305130.1:0-11050 GCA_032360845.1 Crassadoma gigantea
ATTTATAACACTATCATACCAATGCAATAAGAACAGCTTCACGTCGGGCGGTAACAAACTACGCTTGTACTGCGTAACTTGGCCAAAAAGTTTATCAATACACAATATGATGAAGTAACCTACATTATGAAAAAATTGATATCATTTTAATCAATTGGTTAAAACATACAGATTGTTCATATATTGTAATAAACAAACTTTTATTTAATATATTTTCAACGTCATACTGAAACCTTCCGTTTTTTATATTTCATGAAATAGACATAATTCAGCCAAAGTCGAAACAATGACTTTAAGTTCTGTATCTATATATTGATATACAAGGCGAATTTGTGTTGTTTATACGAATAGCCTAATGCAGCGCTAATAAAATGAAAATAATTACTGTAGGTCTTGTTATATATATGCTATTTGATACTTGCAAAAATATTCTTTTAAATATTTTGATGAATAAAATAAGATAAAATTAAATACGAACATTATTAAAACAAAACATCCACATTTTGCAGTTCAGAAGTTTAATTTAATGAAAATAATTTCAGGAACCTACGGACGCAGGCGTGATTCCTTGTTGTATGACAATATCAGAGGAAGCAATTGGGATTCAAGTTTGGATCGTTGGGGAAACGATCCTTGGAACAGTGATATCTATGGAAGCGAATGGGACCGACGTGGAGGCGACAGGTGGGGAGACAGGTGGGCCAGTGACAGGATAGGAAACAGATGGAGACGGGGAAGGAGATACTGATGATGAGACATTAAAAGGTATACATTTCATTCATATGTACGAAAAAAACTTATAAAATATTGTAAACTATATATATGATCCGGAACTCTTGTAAAACGACATTATTTGAAACGGAAATATAGTTTTAATGAATGAAAGACCATATAAAAAAAAATGAAGTCAAAATTCATTAAACGAGCGTTATAAATAAACATTTTGATAGATAAGAATACTACTTTCTCTTGTACACCTATTATGGTTTCATGTACATGTCGCCTAACTCAAAATCATCTGACGTCACTGATAATAGTATCTCTTAACTAAGGAACTTTGTCCATTATACCCTATATCAAATATGATATATATGTCTATTTTCTGTGTGAATATCACTTTTATTAAACATGGTTCTTGTGGAAATCTTATTTTTCTAGACAGTTAAAACGAGGAATAGCAATTAAATCATAATTGATAAACCATTACTTATTCGTGATTTGTCTTTTTCAGATCCATGTGGCCAAAGATTGGAAAATCCTTTTATTTCCCATATTCATTTGTAAATTCATATTCCTCATATCGTTTTGCTAATAAATCCTTTTTCTAATATAAACATGTTATAATGTGTTTTTTCTCGTGTTTAGATGATGAATTATGTTCCCATGTTATTATTGAGTTAAATGTATACGTAAATAATGGTAAAATCCTTTTTATACGATTTAACGAAAAGGATAACTTTTGCCTTAGTTCGAAGTGTAAGATAGGCTTCATTTCAATAAGCATCTCCACGTTAACGCGAGATTTACTATTTTCGACACTTGTTATTTATATAACAAGCTCATGACAGTACATACATGTAATTTTTCTAAAGAAAATACAATCGTTTGAATTTGAAGATAAATATTTACCGAATCAAAATGAGCAAAGTCTAGTAATACGAGCTGAAACAATAAGTTGATAATTCAGGTTTGCTAGATTTTTAATGAACCACAGCTATCATTATGTCGACACCAGAACGTGTATTTATTACTAGACATCTCACAAACGTTGTACAAGAATTTAGTCGAAACCCATGACGACTGCGATCTGAAACCTCTCTGGTAGAAGACACTGGTAAAGTAAATAAAATATCCGCAGGATCAGACTATTACACCAGACCTTAGACTTAAAGTGTAGCAATAAGTGAAAGACATTCACCATAAACATATAAACTTTATTTATTATACACCAAATATGACAGAAATTAGTTCAACCTACAGTGTTATTGATCTCTCTTGTTGTCGATACACCGGACAATACTTTAAACAGAGAAATACAGTTTTAAAAATGCATAAACGAAACATTACTTTGTCATAAACACCTCTAAACTCGTGTAAATATTTGAAACGACTGCTGCTAGTCGGATTGCCAAGTCAAGCGTCTCTGAGAATTACCTTTGCGGGTATCACAGCACTTTCGAACTAAGACATCGTTATTTAATACAATGAACACTAAAATACTTGCTTATATGAATGGTAGCCATACATTTCAAAAATGACTAAGAAATAGTCAAATGCGTTTAAACACAGAAATACTCCAAAAGAACACTTATAAATGTACATATCCTGACATTCATATAGACTAGAGAATTTGGTAAAAGGTGTAGATACAAAATATATATTACTGAAAGTAAAGTTATTATAATGGCTTTATTTATTATACACTAAATATGACAGAGGTTAGTTCAACCTATAGCGTTATTGATCTCTCTTGTTGTCGATACACCTTACAATACTTTAAACAGAGAAATACAGTTTCAAAATGCATAAACGAAACATTACTAGTATTTAATAATTATATTGTAAACAGTTTATTGAACGTCATCGTGTAAACGTTGTAAAAAGAAGGAAAATAATGCAAATTACAACTGACTAAATAGTGGATACTATACATAACTTCTGGAAAATATATCAGATGATTATATTAATCTTTGAGTTAACTATCGTCGAACGACCACCAACGGGGCAATGGATGTCTGTTGGGCAAGCAATGCTGATTCCTTTGGAATTTCAAACTGGTCGAGTACCCATAAAAAACTTCATCATATAAGTCAGATGACGAAAATAACTGACAGCATTTAAATTTGTATGAATTTACCAGTTTTTATGTTAAGAAATCTGATAAGATGTTTGTGTAGTCGCATCCTACATGTACCGTTTCCCAGGTTTTTAAGTTCTATTTCAACTTTTCTAATACTTCAGTTGGGTGTATTAGCAACGTTTCAGAATTAAACTGATGAAATTTGTTCAAACGCATAAAACTATATCAATCTTGATTGAGATAGCATACCTTTCATCTTGTTTTAATTTATTTTTTTAAAATAGAAAAGTCCCAATTAAATATCTATCGAAAATGTTCCGTTTTAGGTAGCGTTCCATTTTGGGTACCTTCACCGTAACTGTGTCAATTAGGAATTGTGATAAAATAATAATCCATGCAGGATCCTACAGATAAGGTGTGCTTTTGGGTGAAATCAGTAGAAACTGAAAGTATACAGGGTTTTACCGTTGGGGAAACGACCTTGGAACGAAAGGTGATATCTATGGAAGCCTCTAGAACCGACATGGAAACGACATGAGTGCAGTTTGAAGGACCCGTGACTGGATATAGAACGGACGATGATACGAAATATAATACTGATAAAGAGACAAACATGGTTGGCAAAAGGTATGCATTTTATTTGAAATATTTTTACACGATGCCGATATGTCTTTATCTAGCAACACGCTGCGCCTTTTATCATAACTGACCCTTGGGACAGTGGTCATATTATGTGTTTAAAACCTGGAACTTGTGAACAATAAAGAATAGTCAACACATCCAATTTACATTTTCTATATTATTTACAGACAAAATATTAAGCTACTCTCGCGGTATATTTAGTGGAACAATTTGAAATGAGCTTTAAGGTTTTAAGTAAATCTTGAGATAAAATAGATATTTTGTCCGCTAGCAAATTGAATGCGACACCCTCGATCCACAAATACAACTGACCCACGTCTCGCCTGTTTGCCAATACATTTACAGAAGAATATTTTCAGAGAGCGTTCGTCTGTTGAAAAATGATACACTCCATTTTTATTAACCAACTAAAAGTATCGTTACAAAGCAAACGTAGAATAGTCAATAATTGGTTATAATTGACACTGACGTTCCTCTTTTTTGCTTATAATGTTGATATTTAATATCCATTGTTGATTACCTACACAATTCCTTGGACGTGAGACAACATGACTGGTACTATAAATAGTACAGTCAATGTCGGGTTTGTCCTCCCCTATCAGTATAGTTTGTTGTTGTATTTCATATCGAATTGGATTAAGGATTTTCTCATTGTTGGTGGTGGTATTTTTTTTATCTATCTATCAGTCAACGGCAAAACCTTAGCGAACCCATTGACAGATTGATGTTATATATCATTGTGATATCATTCGTTTTGTATAAATTTGCATATAATCATTATATATTACTGATTATGACGCACGTCTGTAAGACATTACTTTCTAACATGTTAGTGTCTGATCAAGGTATCAATTAAAAAATACCTTTCAATAGGTGGGTACAGATGGTCATATTACGTCTATTTTTAAATTTTGATTTCGGGTGAGAAAAACTATGTCAAAAACTGATTGTTTCTAGATTTGTTTTCTATTTATTTCGCATCTTATTCTGTCTCCAAAATTTGTTACTCGATAAATTACAAATTAGGAGTACCGCAAAAGACAACCTTTATATTATATCGTATACTAGACATGTCTATGTTACCTGTTTTCAGTTCATAATTCATTAATTAATTTTGAATGCATTTATTTTGTAATAATTATTCGACAAAACATTTACGACAAACTATGTCAAATTTTCCAATTGTACATCAAAATATGATTAAAATATTCGTTTTGTATCATTTACATACTTCTTTCATTCCTTTTTAAAATTACGATAAACCTACATTATTCGCTGTCGTGTTCTGTTATAGGGTCTATGAGTTTGGAAGGCCACAGTTAAATCAAGCTTATTGTCAACTTTTCTAAAAGCAGTCGTCAATATAGCGACTACATTATAGCTTCATAAAGGAAAACTGAAGATAAACTGTATGCAGCAATATCCGCCCTCATCAATATGCAATTGCACTTAAAAGTTAAGCTATGTAGCAGAAATTCATAAGTGACGCATGGCAGTTCAAGCGATCAAAATAAATAAGTTACTCTATAGATAAGAACAATTAAACAGCATTAAGAACATAAATATTAGTTGAATAATCACTTAAAATTAAAGGGTTTTAACTTAACACTGTGTGGATGTCGAATATTACATGTAACCACTTGATTTAACAAAATTTTCTCTCCAAGAGAAACTTTGCAAGGTAATAATAAATTAAATACCAATTGTATGTTTCAGATATTCAGAAATCAATTAATCAATCCAAAAATCTTCACACTACGTTGACGTTTTTTTCTTTTTCATATTACTTTCTTTCTGGTTTAAAAACAAACATCACATGCTGAAATCCTGTGCTGAAGTTTAAATAAGCTGAATATTTCCGTAGAGTTAAAAATTTTGGATGCGAGCGCATCTAGAAACTGTTAGCCTTTTTTCATTGAATTATTTCCATATATGACTCTATCGGTCAATTTTCATATGCTGCATATTCTTGTTTTAACTTGTAGGAATTTTTATTTTAAAGCTGTTATCTTTTAATTCTTTCTCTGTTTCAAATATATATATCCTATGTTTCATTACGATTTAAGCAATGATTTTGATTTGATTTAACCATTCATATTACTGAAATTATAATAATTTGAGGTAAATTGAAAATATGTTTAATGATAAAGACTTTGATGTCTTGATTATGCTATCTCATATACAGCCTGTTTTCTAATATGCTGTTGGCAAACTTGAACAAAACTCTGATTCGCATAGGTAGTTATTCATTATCTAGCTAAAAATCGTTTGATATACATATTTTTTTTCTTGTCTGAATGTTTGTGTATATTCACCTGCATTGCCACTTTCACAACTATCCCACAGAAAATATGTCCATGTATTGAATGTCACATGTGATGCAAGAAGCGGATACCTTTTTCGGAGCCATTGTTTCGTATTCTACTTTTGTTTGATTTACGGTATCTTCCACTTGTTATAAAGTTTCCTCAGTATCGGTGTCTCGTATCGATGTTGAGATGTGCTTTGATGATGAGGTTAATGTTTTCTCTTATTTTAGGTCCAACTATGTTTTGGACGAGTCAATATTATCAATTTTCTGTTACAGTTTTTTTTTTTTTTTACGTTTAGAGGTTATTATGTCACAAATTTGAGTACCCGTTTAGTATACCTTAAGTAAAAAAACACATACAATATGTATGAATTAAAAAAGGAATTTATTTACAAATATGAATGAATATGAACATACAGATGAATGTTAGCATGAAACGGTAAAAATGGATTTTCCTATTAAAATCTTTGGCCACTTGGATCTGAAAGAAAAAAACCGATTGTCTAGTAAGTAATGGTTAAGTTTAAATCATGCATAATTTATGCTTCGTCCTGGTATTTGTCTTGTTGAATACTGAATGTAAATATCACGAGATAAACTATAATTGATTTTCTTTACTAGTCAAGGGATGTTATGTTTATTACAAAAATTAATATAAGCATTGATGTTCCTTCATTCAGATCACGTATAAATTAATGAAGAGCTATAAAACTTTACGCTCAATGCAATGATGTGATGATTTCGAGTTTTGTCATTTTTCACACAAGAAAATTACAAAGTGCATCTGCGGTTTGCATCAGCTAAACTTTACTGATAGAAAAAAAATAATAAAAAAGGTCAATCCTGTTTTAAAACCAATGCCACTGCAGTAGTCAATAACACTTCATGGTAAATTAAAGATATATATATATATACATAATAAATTCTCAAAAACCAAGTAGTTTTCGTCTCGACAGCCGCATAATCAATATATGCATTCATATAACAAGGGAATAATATTTTATATGCATTCTATTTTCCCCTATGACATTTCAATTAATATTTTCACATAAGTACCTTTTTCTAAACTTGATCGTCTGGTTATCAGTATATCCTTTCGTTTTCCCATCTGTTTCTTCTTATCATGTCACCAGCCCGCCTGTTTCTCCATATGTCGCTTCCACGACCGTACCTGTCGCTTCCATAGATATCACCATTCCAAGGATCGTTTCCCCAACGATCAAAACCTGCATCCCAGCTATTTCTACTGATTCCATCAAACAACGAGGAACCTCGCCTTACTCCGCCATAGGATCCTGTAATTATTTTAGGTAGATGATGTTTTCTTTTGTTTTGTTTGGTGTACTTTTTTTTAATTATTTATTTAAATAAATCATTCTGACTCGTAGGCTGATAGTCTTTGTATACAATTCTACATTTATTATCTTCGATGCAACATTAAACATATTATGTCAGATGAGTATAAATTCTAATAACTTTCGAATAAATCGTTTTACAAATCAGATACACGTATCAATATGCATATATAAATGGATAAAAAAGTCTTTTTAAGAGTGATTAGTTAACAAATAAAGGACAGATTTGATACTACACATAAAACATCCTATAACTTTTGTGGGAAACGACGTTATTCTCAAGTTAGATTTGTATTTTCTGATAAAGATATTTATAGATAAAAATACAAATGATAATTTTAAGTGCATGAATAAATCTATGTGGAGGTAAGTTAATGTAAAGTTGATACTTACGGCACAAAACACAGGCAACTAGACACGACAGCACGATAAGCTTCAACATCTTCAGTTGATTGATTCTGTAAACAGATTTTTAGCGTATATTTAATAATACATAAAATTCACTTTTTACAAATGCTCGCTATATATATTTTATAGATACCATTTTAAAGACTTATTCAATATATCTCAATGACATGGTAGAATGAAACATGGAACTGTGTCATTATAGTGTTACACCAACTACCACTAGGTGAACACACATATTGTTCATTCCGATACTTACCTTTGGCCACTACTAAAGGTTACACTACGTCCGTTTGAGTCAGGGCAGGCTGTGATGGAGGACTAAGTATGACCACTTTTATATATACACCATATAACGAGGAAATACTTTGTAATTCTTGTACTTTGTATTTCCTCAATTATTGTCGCATCTTTGTATCTATTGCGAATGTACACAAAACAACGCATTCTATTTATATCTTACCGAGTTTCCCGTTTTTACCAATGACGTACATGTTGATGATAGGACGACCTTGACAGTGACAGTGACAGTGACGATGACAGATATCAAGTGTAAGTAACCCTTCATTTTATTTACATACATTATTGTAATGACGCAAGTCTTAAATGAGATAAATCGATTCTCTTTTCCTGACACTTGAATGTGATATTCTGATATAGATCAAATATACATCCTATTTATCATTCATATGAGTTTTAACGGTTTATTGTATAAAATATTCCTTTTCACCTTTAGAATTAATAATAATGTTAAAAATTCCATAACTGGAGATGGGATTAAATCATTAATGTGTCGAAAATATTCCCTCATTCATTTAAATAAACTGCTCTCAGATTGGAATGCAAAAGAAGGATTTTATTTCATTATTTTCATATCTTAGAAGTAATCGCATATAAAGGATTAAATTCTGACGAAAATATCTAGCGCGAGAATAAACTTTTAGCTTAGCTCACTGAGGAAAAGTACTTAATAAGGGAGACATTGTAATGTTTAAATATCTTACATTTGTTTGTTTGTTTGTTTTTTTTTTGTGTGTCTCTCTTTTGAAAGATATCGAAAGAAGATTCTGTTAAAATAGTTGACCAAGTTAGTTAGAGCCACTCAATTAACAGTACACAACAGAAGACCTTGATGACAAATACCGCCTTTCATTGTTGGTTTCAATCCCTTCTCTTTGAAAACAATGTCTGTAATTAAAGTCATTGATTTCAATGCCAGTTGCATGTAGCTTTGAATATTGGGTAAATGTAATGAATTGAAATATATTTGTTGAGATGAAAAAGTAGCTGCCTTCTTCAATAACGTTCGTTGAATATATTAAATTGGCAAACAGAATAAATATAGTGGTAGCTGTGACATAACTTTTTTTGACAATAGGAAAGTTTTGATAAATGAAATGTTTCTAAAAAATGTCCAATTTGGACAATCTGATAACTGTAGTGCTCTCTTCTCTGGGCATTATTCTATTGATGAATACGGTTTAACTATTATTTAATTACATCCAAATAGTAAACAACATGAATGTTACAATCAATCCTATTGTTAATTTATTGTGGTTTTGGTCTAGCTAGCTAGGATTTTTAAAGAGATCGTGGTCCACATTCTAAGCATGTCTGGCACGTTTCCTTCAATATTTTTATATAAAAAGAAATCTATTGTTCAAATGGATACGGTTCATGTTGCACATCTGATAAATTGCATTTGTTTATTTTCGTAACAAATTCTACTGGTTAAAATAGCTTAACCATACCATGCCCTACCGCAGCTGCTCTGGAACACTTAACCTTACAGGTGATTAATTACTCTCATATATATATGTCTTTGTGGTTGAGGTCAGCAGTATTAATTATGTTGTGATTGTGTAGGTGATATTTTACTTATGACGATAATAGAAGACAAATCAGAGACGGAAAAACAATGACATCTGTCATTATTTTCTGTAATTACAATAGACTTTATTGTCTTGAAATAAATGCATTTGTTTTCCAAACGGTTAAAACATTTGAAGAAGTGTCTTTTCATTGTATTAAGATCATCTGTATGTATACATATGCCATAACGAAGTCAACACAATTATAAAATTGATTCATAGTCACACATATCATACAATGTAGCTCGAGGCAGTGTGGTGATCATAACCTCAGGCCTACATCTGTGACGTCATAATATATCTATATGGTAATTATCTTTTACATCAAGAGCTATTTATATGATAATAACCTGTGTTATTTAGGTACATGTATATGACAAGCAAAACCTCAATCCATATTTGGAATCATGTGTGGGGAAAATTAAAAAAAAATATCAACAATGCATGATATGTGGCCTTACCGCTACTGACATGTTAGACTCGTTAAATGTCAAATGTCAGTAAATATATATGACAGCATTACCGCAACGGAACAAAGTTTTATTTTTTCAAGATTTAATGACAAGAAACACTTTGACTGTCTTGTTTTGTTTTCGTCATCTGTTGAATATTTTCTGTCAGACATACCACGCACTCAATCTCCTATTTACGCTGCTTTATGACTCTTTGTCATATAATATCGGTAGTAAAACAAAGGATAATGTCTCAGTATTACCAATTCATTGAATCATCCTTTACAACATCGATTTATTTGTACTATATCTAATAAATCTATGTATTTTTCAAACATTCAAAACCCAGTCTTACATGTACAATACCAGAAAAAATATGCTCGATTCATTGTTATATAAATGTCATCTTTAGTATAGAATCATAAAGTATATCTTTTTAAGAGGGACCTGACTTCAGAAAGATCCCCTTCTTTTTTCCTGTATTAGTGGTTATATGTTGCAAATACACTATTGTATCATAGAAAAGAGAACATATACTAATGTGTATATATATTTAATATTTATATCTATCTATAATTATCTGAGAAAACATTAATTTATCATAACTTAGAATTGCGCTATTATGTAAATTAATAAATGTTATGCCCACATTTTTATGTCTTCCTCAAAAACTCCTACTCTCCAAACCAAACGACGTCGTAGCATCGAGTTGTACGTCATTGGTGAAAAAGGTAACCAACATTAGCTATTAATAGCATGAATAGTTCTTTGTACATACACAATGATTGCGAACTTGTGAACATGCTTGAGGAAACAATATGACCAGCAATAAAAAAAGTATTTCCTCGTAGTATTGTGTATAAAAGTAAGTGTTTATACTTTGTCCACAAACACAATCTGACCTGACGAAGACTGAACTAGTGTGACCAATAGCGGTGGACAAATGTGAGTCTAGAAATTATCTATATGTGTGTTCACACAGTTGAAGCTAGTAATGGGAAAATACCATGATATTATATATCAGTGTACCTTGTTAATGACATATTGAGCTAGTAAGGGATTCATATTTTAAAAAATATATTATATTCATGCAAATATTTCATGAAATACTCAAAGCGTATTTCATATGCCAAATATAGTGTAACAATTCCGATTACAGAATCAATCAACTGAAGATGTTGAAACTTATCGTGCTGTCCTGTCTAGTTGCCTGT
>JAULCA010305241.1:0-10360 GCA_032360845.1 Crassadoma gigantea
CATGTTGCATGTTGGAACTACCGGCTAACGGCTAACGTAATACTGAAGCTCAACAATAGTGATTTCGATCTTTAAGAAACAGTTTGAAATTGGCATTGCAGCTTACATAGAAATAAGACTTGACAAGTCATCATCAAGCATCTGCTAAACAGAATTGAGGTTTAATCCAGGTATACATGTATATGTATGCATTAATATTGAAAAGGTCTGCAGAAACAACATAAAAACAATAATCTGAATTGCATCGATGTCTGAATAGAGCAAAATAAGATTAAAGGTAATCAGAGGGACAGCAGTCAATCACAATTTGTAGTTAATAATCTGTTTATACAAACACACGTTAGCTTCTTAGCTGAATTTGCATGTAGGGTTATGATTGAAACAGTATGGATTATCAACTTGCAAATCGAATATTCGTCTGATAGAGCACTTTTATTTAGCTCAATACATATGGTATAATCGTTTGTATGACATATATCAACAATATTTGAATGAGCCATAACTATTTTCAACTTTCTCCGCACACGTAAATATAACATAGTTCCAGTAAATGTTGTGCGATTTCTGAAGACTTGTTATTCTTAGGTACATAACGTATCAGTCCAGAATTGATAAGGCAGTCAATATATAGACTTATTCACATATTAATATGGTAGCTTTTATTATAGATAATATACATATTGCATTTAATATACTGTGAAATCAACTAAATTCGCTGGCCCTAAATTTCATAGTTTCTCGAAAAAAAAAACATTTTCTGGATTATGAGTATCAAAATCAAACGGAGATATATCTTGTTATAGCTTCATATCAAACTTTCATACCTTGTTTATCTATGAGTTCGTTAATGGATTACCAATGATATAAACGAAATTAAATTACCATAAACTTATTGATTTCACAGTGTATGCATTTAATTTTTTTCCAAAACCAGTTTAAGAGGATTTGTGTGCTATGCCAATAAAATTATCTTATCATGATCTATCAACACATAAGATGATATAGGTTTCATGGTGAAGACGCCTTATGATATATTGTGCTATCATTATGTGTATGCCTATAATGATGAAAAAGCATAATGTGAACACACATGATGTGAAATACATGTGAGGCTCACAATATGACGATTAAGACATGTGTTTTCTATACCATTACGATTACATACTGTGCAATCATTTTCGAGGGATTTTTAATTTCGCTGTTTTTATGTGTTATCTTCATCAACGAATTCGTAGCTCCGGGATGTAATTACCAGTTTGATATCAGGTAATTCTCAGCTTGAGAGGGTTCTCGGAATCCAAAAATTCATTCACCCAAGGAATAGTGGTTTGTTAGAGAATCACAAAATTTGGGCCACACGAAAATATCTGATTTCACATTATATACGCTTATTATATTATGAACAATAAGTAAAAGCCGACATAACATTATATAAACGCCTATTATATACTGTGAAAACATATGTGTACGTCTAACATATTGTTATAATATGTGTAATTTTATAATATTGTGAATACATGTTTTAACGTATTGCTCTGTTTTGTAGGTAAGTTGAGGGAGGAAGGAGATGGTTTTAGGGGGTATGGAAGACAGCCGCAAGGTAGGAACAGTATTCTATAATCGATTACGAGAACAAGATTACATGTGTATGTTGCAAGCAAGTTTTGAGAAAGAATACCGTTTATACTACACATGTGAAGTCATGTCAAACACGTATAGAACTCTTACCCTGGACATCATCAAAATTCTTGCCAAGCGATTTCTTTTATTTTAATAAATCAATTCCAATAATTTGAACATATTAACTTGAATTGATTCACTTCAAACTGACTGTACTTTTCAGCATATAACGTTATACTATATCTTCCATATGTAAATGGTGTGATTGATTTTGTGTACACTGTGTGTAGGCAGAGGTCATTTTCTCCCAAACAGAGTGTTTGACAGTTTCCACAAATAGCCTCTCATTGACATTGCCATGGTAATCCTGGTGCTGTCAGATAGTAACAATACAGAAAACGTCATTCGTGAGAGGTCGTTTGTCCAACATAAAACGGTATACCGGGAAGTTTTGGTCTTAGTTTAACTTTCAAATCTTCTCTTTTTCATTTCAGTAAAAAATACCATAATTAAGTATTCATATTAATACCAACCCATCTGTGTAGCCCAAAAACAAAAGATTAAAAGATCCGCCTTTCATACTTCCACGTGAATCATTACTCGACAATAGAGATACAGAGACATCAAAAGCGTCAAATTATCATTAAAACAAAGATTCCTTAAAACATAATAATCATAAAAACGAAAAATGAAGGGAGAAATTAGCTGATTTTAATGATTTTACCTTCGCAGGCCGAAAACTGAGTTAAAATTTCCCTGTATACAGTTTTATCATTTTAGTGACAGATTTCTAAATCGTTTATATACTGCTAGAATGATTGAGGTTGCTTATTCTGTGTGTGAGTATTTTGTGAGTTTGCATGTTCTATATGGTACACAACATAATGAAAACAAGTTTTTACCGCATTAACGAATGTTCAAATTGAACCGAAAGAGCGTTTCATTAAAACAAAAATAGCAACGAAAAGAAAATATTGTAAAATAATTTGAATACTAAAGTTTTAAATTGGATACAACGTCTATCATACTGGTTTAAACCCGATACGATAATTGATATTTTCTGCTCTCTGAATTATTGAGGGATTGTTTTCTCTTTTAATTATGGCAAATTTCTTGCTAACAAGTAAGATACAAGGCGCACCTGTTAACCTACCTTCATTTGTCACATGGATGTACAATTCTGCCTTCTCGAATTGGTCTCCTGAACATAGGTTTGGAAGAAAAGACGGATCCACCGGCTTAGTGCAAGTCACTGTCTTATTTTCCAACGCCAGTAAAAGGAGACTGATTCCATATCGCGATACTTTATAACCGCAAAGGTTTTATTTAAAATGCCAATCAGTGTGAAACTACACAAAGTAATTGTATCTCTGGAAAGCACGAAATTCTTTGCATCTTCCATATCAATTTATTTTAATTGGATCACATTGAAGCCGATGCAGTCAATGCAAGCATATTGTAATTGTCAATGTCTTTCATGGTTCCCGTACCCTCTAGTGTGCAGTGGTCAATTACAGAGGCTTAATTAGAGGATATGTTCGCTCGTTGCCCTTCATTGTCACTATCAAAACTTGCATGTGAAAGGAATACTTCTTGAAGTGAAAAATTTTGTTTTTGTAAAAAAATAAAGAAATTATATGTTTTACACTTTTTATAACGATTGAACAATGCTTTACTATTGGTTCATTGTATTGAATAATATCGCTGATATACAATGTATTTAAGTGGCATTTTTTTTTAATTAGATGAAATCATACTGTTGATAGAAATCATTAAAATACCATTTTCACCAACACATTACCTAAAGAAGTAAATGGGTATTGATATCATATCTTTATGCCATTGGTATTATCTTCTGATATATTTGTGAATACATGTACAGGTATTATAGTGTTGATAATAAGACAATGGAACAACGGCGATACATATTCGTCTAGTAAAATGAGAACGGTTAACAGGTTAGTTAGCGGTAAAACCTTGTTTTCAAAGATAACATAATGCCAAGGACTTAGATGACCGGTGGTCATTATCACGGAGATTCGCTGTACGTCGGTCGACCTATGAGCTCAGTATATTGAATGCTGAACACTGCGTTTGACACCTGAGTCATTTCATCTGCTAGACAGATCGACCAGCGTGCCCGAGTCCGTAAAAGACTTACACGACTATATCTCAAATTCTTTAATGGTCTACCGACTGCCAGCCCTGGTCTCCGGGGCGTTTTAACCAGTGCCGGGTCCTGTGCGTATTGAGTTAGTGTGATGAAGTATTCATGTCACATTTCACGACACGACAACACGTTGTTCAACCTTCAGAAGACAACTCATCCCGATAAGTACACAGTTGCCTATAAAGGTAAGTAAGCGCGCGACGTTTTATTTCGAGTCATTTGTAGTTTTATTTACCTTGCATCATGAGTTTACCCAATGGTGACAATAAAGTGATGTACAAGGTCCAGCAAAATAAATCTCCGTATACTAGCAAGAAGAACAAGAAAATGTATTTGAAAAATGCCAATATATTCTCTACAACACTGACTACTAAATGTCTGGAAGCTGTATGACGAGAATCGACTGTACACTGTTACGAGACATTTCCGAAATAGATCCCCCTAAAGAAGTGTTGTATTGGAAATAGGATTACAAGTTGCACAACTGCCGTATGCATTTTTGTGCTAATTGCCTGTACGCTTTAAACAGCAAAGCACTAAAACAAAGCACTCTCTTGAAAGGACTTAAGCGTACACAAAATTGAATAGGACATATTATCTGAACTTTCTGGCAGTTGTTGCAGATATATATGTGATCTGTATAGACAGGTACAAAACAAGTTATAGACAAAACGATAGACGTTTTAAATTGTGCGGCTTCATTGGCAAGTGGTGAATGTAAACGGGTGATACTGATAGAAAGGAGAACGTATAATCTTCATTAAAAGATGATTTTCTTAGACGAGAAATGATAACGGTATTCACAAAATTTTAACTGTTGGGCTTCAAGGGCAGGTGGTGAATATAGACCTGTGATATCTTTAAAAGGGGGAGCATGCAATCTTTATGAAAAAATGATCTTCCTAGAAGAGCAATGATCATAATCTTGTTGTCTATTTAGAAATACAATATACATAGACGTTTAGAACAAGTGCGCTTTATAGCAGATTTTCTATACAGACTTAAGTATTTAACTATATGACCCGATTTTTTATTTGGTGTAATACCGTGGATGTGTCAAACAACAACCTATAAACGTCAACGTAACAATAAAACGTCCATCAGATGTTCATCCGTGGACTTCATATCGCCCATAAGTAATTTCTATGCAAAACCCATGTAAGATCGTAACGTCAACGGCAGATATTGCATAAATTGACCTTTAGCAGAACTAGTTGATGATTACATTTTTACAATCATGGTTCCGTCTGGCCTGATAGTATAATACATGCGAGGCCCTTTCAGGCGGGGTCACTGTAAAATGCCATGATGCTATGGCCTTTCATCGCTCTGTGCACAAGAACTGATTAACGCAGCGCTATAAGTTTGCTCTATAAAAGGTAACATATGAGGTATTAACAGGTGTACTTTTTTGGCAAAAATAGAATTTCTTTTAAAATTGAAAATTTGTTAAAAGTGCTTATTTAATGTTTAAAGTTAGTTCATGTCTTCCGATGTTATTACATCGATTTATTAATCGACACCTATTTTTAAACGTAATATAGTTAACACTATACTGATGTAAACGATAAAAACGTTTATTAATCACAATTTGTAAAAAAAATTTAAATAGATTTATGCAAAAATATATTGATTGCGATCATATTAATGATGCCATCTGCAAAAATTGTTCATATCTGAAAACGGAAATTATCGATAATCGAGACAGAACCGCCCATTTAAACATACATAAATGTAAACAATGATGAATTTCTCTTTAAAAGACGTATCAGTGCAGCAATACAGTGCCATTTTCAACGTTGCATGTGATGGTTCGATTAGTAAAGGCTCTGCCCATAACAATGACACAAGGCATATCGTTACCAATAACTCAGCGTTTCTATCATAAAAACTTAAAACACAATCTTTATTTTAAAAATGCGAATATTCCTTGGGGGTATTTTTGAAATAAATGGTCGATGGTGCCGTTGGAGAGGTCTACATACAATGAAAAACCTATTCGAACTGCAGTGCCCATAATCCAGTTTACTCTTTGCATTATGGCATGACTATCGTTACGTTGATATCAAAAAGGAAAATTAAATTACTACCAATATCGCCTTATTCCCCACCAAATTATCTTAAGAAATTAATGCATGTATGTTATCTGCCAAAATCAAACTAACATCAAAGAGCATTAGATGCAAATGCTTCGGGCGTTTTAATGCATGGTTTGCATTAGTGCCAACCTTTCCTTGTAAACAAAGTTGGTAGATTTAAAAGATTATTATACACAAATAACGACAAATGATTTAATATCATTACTGCCCGGGACCTTGATAAAGATAAAAGATTCGATATGTCTTTGGGAAAACATATAGGCATAATACTATACATGACAAAGTCATCTGATAGACCACATTGCCAACAATGTGTATTGAGTACTCAAATACTGTTTCGCCTTCAATGAATAAGACGTTGCATACATAGTAGATTGCTTATTGAGTTTTGTGAGGAAATGGAAATGCCAGAGAACGGGAATAGAAAGCAATAATCAGCTTTTTAGACAAGGTTTTTCTTTCGGGGAGAATCTGACAATGTTAATTTTGTAGAGAACATAGTATTAACAAGTCCATTATGAATATACTTCCAAGTACGATGAATAATTGTAAGGGGAATCGGTTTGTCATTTCTAAAAAGTGCAGCCGAACCACGCGGTGACAATTTGTTTTGACAATGACAGCCCATCTAAATATATATGTTTCAGACGCGTATAAAGGTTCGATAGACACCCCATGTATTGATCAGAACATAACGCCCTTCGTTAGGGTCTAGGATGCTGTCACAGTATGGTATATGTCACAAGATGGTAAAAATACCATTCTCTGAGAACATTTGTAGTACAGACAGGCTTCGTCATAGCCAAGGAATTGGAAGTGACAATTGCCTGATTCATAAAGAATACGGCTCTTGTATACGACAGAGAACGCCGGCTAAGTGGATGCACCACGGCGAGGACAGCATACAATATGATGTAGAATCGGTGGAATGTCTTTTGAAACATTTCTGTATAAATAAAAACTAACATTATTCATGTGAGAGTGATTTAGTGTATATGAGCTCCTATTGGGATGTCCTTTCTCGTAGGTTGTTGTTTAGATAGACACCAAATTTATCGTGTCTTCGTTCAAAATTATTTCAGACATTCGCGATTCTAAATAAGCGCTAACCTTGATTTACGACAGATGTACATTTGATTTAGTCTTATATGTACCTGTTGCGTGAGTTACTTGTGATCCAATGGTATGTCGGATAAAGGAAAAAGGAAAACAAGAATACTGAAGTGTCGTAATTCAAATCCTAAATCTACAATGAAGGGGAATATGTGGGAGAATGTTACCGGGTAGTTTGGTTTATGGTTTTTTTCTATTGTTTTGGTTTTGTTTTGTTTTTGTTTGGAAGAGAAAGCGTCTTTTGTTTCATAGAAGAAACTTTTAATGAAATGTAGACCAAACCCATGCAATATAATATCCTTAAAGCGAGAGACGAGAAAGTGACACCGACACAAGGCAAACTTAAAGACACATACAAATACAAGGACATTCAATCGCGCATTTCACATTAATAGCAATAACAATAAGCATACAACATAAGAACTTGCTACATATATTTAAAATCAGATTAAATTTTTTGTGTTATGTGCGTACAACATTCTACCACTGGTTTAATAATATTGTTCCTACTGCATTTAAATTGGATTGGGACACTAGAAATAATCCACAGCGTGAAACTATTTCTATTATTGTGGCAGGCGTTGTATTACGTTCATTAGACCAGTCATGTATCTATATAGTCTTGCCATGCTGAACAAACTATTCCATGCCTCTGTAGGATCGACCTTGATAAACACATATGGAATAAGAAAAATATTCACCATCATCTCCTCCAATCAAAATAAATGGATTTTAAGACATTTGCATCACCCTATTCCGAATCACGCGGGACGAAAGGACAAAGTTAACGACACCACTTTGGCTGTTGAAATAGACATGAAGCTGCCCAATAGGGGCACAGCACAAAATATATGGCCGATATATAAGTGTTCTGCTCCAAGTATATAGCTCTTTACCGCTTCATGTCTGGGCCGTTTTTCGATATTGATGTGTTTTCAATAATCTGTATGGCTTCAACTTTGTTATAACGTTTCTACCCTTGGATTGCTTTAATGTTTAGGTTCCTTAACGTAAGAGGCATTTTGTATTGGTATGGATACACGTAGACATAAGATGTAGCGGAATGTAAGGCATTATATGTCCTGACTTTTTCACCGAAGGTACAAGTTGCAATTAATTTAAATCAATAAGACTGCCTTGCATGTAATTTTCAAAGCAAACGTATGCATTTTTTTTTTCTTCTTTTTTTTCATGTAGAGTACAGGAATAAATTGTACAGATACCATTATATTCTGAAATACTTAAACTTCATCAATTTTGATATAGCAATAGAAAATTACTGCACTGACTTTGATATTCTCTTTGTGATATTTGAGTGCTAGTATTTACAATCCAAATTTGAAAAAAGGGTAGAACTTGGAAAACAAAAACAAATACGTGTACCTCTTACTGAAATAAATCTGCAGAAATCGAAACTTTTAGCTTTGACAGCCATTGATCTTAATGAATGTAAGCACACTTCTTTTCTTTCATGTACAGAACAGGAATAAATTGTACAGAAACCATGATATCATCAGATTCTGAAATACCTAAACTTCATCAATTTTGATATAGCAAAAGAAAAAATTACTGCACTTACTTAAATATATTCTTTTTGTGATATTTGAGTGCTGGTATTTACAATCCAAATTTGAAAAAGGGTAGAACTTGGAAAACAAAAACAAATACCTCTACCTGAAATAAATCTGAAGAACTCGGAACATTCAGCTTTGAGAGCCATTGATTTTAATAAATGTAAGCGCACTGGATCTTCTATCATGAATGTTAACGGGTTACATCTCTAATAATGACCACCAGGGTAACGAACATATTGCTTACAAATTGCAGTTGTAATCTAACCGGTAATACAGTATTAAGGAAACATGAGGAACAGGTATCGATTTCAGTATTTTATTTCTATGACTGTATTGAACAGTTTTTTACATTGTAACAAAACATTTTTCTGTCGTTAAAAGTAACAATACTTATATCAGTATCACCGATGCTACCAACAATGATAGTGAATTTGTAACGACACCTATTATGTATTACGTCGACAGCCTTTGTATCGGCTTAGCAGCAACAGAAAGGCCAGTTAATGGGACCATCGCCATACTTCTGATTCAATCATCCTCTGTTTTGTTACTGTAGACACCTAATCAGACGACCTGACATCCTCTTGTATTGGTTTCCATGCAAATAACACAGCATGTCACGACAGACCATCACATTAGTGATATTGTCAGGTCTATTTCTGTACCGTGTAAATCAAATTGAATCGTTTAGATAAGGTTACAGCATATTCGCAAGGGGGAGTTAAAAGTAAAACTGCATATATATTTCAAAGAAAATTCTCTTTCACTTGAAATACAATTACAGAAACATATATCAACTGTCGTGTAGTGTGGGTGTAAGGTCGTCGCTTAACGTCACGATTTTAAAAGCATAGAAATACTTTAAATGTTAAACTATGTTTATGTGTAAAAAGATAAATTACCAATTAATCTTAGTATATAAAGATGCCGGAGTATATTCATACCATATCTATTACTCCTTCAGGTTAATATTTTACGACTAAACAAATGTAATAAAACACTAAATACTAAAACTTATACCATTAAACGATTTTGTGTTGTTACTGCAGTTAAGATGGACTTTTTTTGTTTAAATTCTATTTATTTTTATTCAATATGTCATACCCGCGATATGGGCATACTTTCTGCATAGTCTAAATTCCGATGTACACGTCAGCAGTATAATACATAAGTGTTCATGTTTTAGGAATTATTTGTATATATATCCACATCAGAAGAACAGAATATATGTTTACATGTCTAAACAATGTATTGTATCTTTATTTCTGGTGACAATTACATCCTATTCCGTGGAAACCATAACCATGGTAATCTAGAGGAGTCCCGAAGGAATCGCGTGTCTTGTTCGTTTCTGAAGGTTTGTATCATGGAACTCAAGGGATTTTGGTTTGAGATCAGTTACATTTCCCTGTAACTTCATCTATCTATGTCTATATAAGTCTGTGTATGTCTTCGTTCAGCTACACGGCTAAAGGTAGAAGTAAGGGATACTAGATTTGTTTTCACATAGATGTAACTGTATGTATCTCATTTCGAACCGTATGTATGTTTCGTGAGAGTCTGTATTTCATCTTCTTTAAATGGATTGTTTGTTTGTTTGTAGATCCTTCACTTTTCAGGGAGGTTTTGAGACAAATTGTTCAGTTTAATGTCAAATAAATTGATAATATTTATCCGTACAAACAAAAAACTATTTGAATTATACTGATTTAAATTATACTATTTAAATTATACTATTTAAATTATACTATTTAAATCACACTGATTTATGTTTAGGACACAAT
>JAULCA010305463.1:9858-25775 GCA_032360845.1 Crassadoma gigantea
TCAGTACTACAACAGTAGTGTCAGTACTACAACAGTAGTGTCAGTACTACAACAGTAGTGTCAGTACTACAACAGTAGTGTCAGTACTACAACAGTAATTTCAGTACTACAACAGTAATTTCAGTACTTCAACAGTAGTATCAGTACTACAATAGTAGTATCAGTATTACAACAGTAGTATCAATAGTATAGCAGTAGTGTCAGTACTACAACATTAGTGTCAGTAGTTTAACATTGGTGTCAGTAGTATAGCAGTAGTGTAATTACTATTACAGTAGTGTCGGAAGTATAGCAGTAGCATCAGTAGTATAGCAGTTATGTCAGTTGTATAGCAGTAGTGGCAGTAGTATAGTAGTGGTGTCAAAAGCATAGCAGTGGTGTAAGAAGTACTACAGAAATGTCAGTAAAACAGCAGTAGTCTTGGTGTCAATAGTATAGCAGAGGTGTCAGAAGCATCAGCAGTATAGCAGTTGTGTCTGTAGTACAGCAGTAGAATATATAAGCAGTTTAGTAGTGGTGTCAAAAGTATAGCTGTAGTGCCAATAGTACAGAAGTATAGCGGTAGTATAGCAGTAGTGTTAGTAGTTAAGCAGTAGCATCAGAAATATAGCAGTTGTATTAGTTGTATAGCAGTAGTGGCAGCAGTACAGTAGTAATGTCAAAGGTAAAGCAGTGGTGTTAGTAGAACTACAGTAGTGTTAGTAAAATATCAGCAGTATTAGTAGTATATCAGTAATATCAGTAGTATAACATTAGTGTCAGTTGTATAGAAGAAGAGGCAGCAGTATATCAGTAGTGTCAGAAGTATAGTAGTAGTGTCATGTGTATAGTAGTAGTGTCAGTAGTACAGCAGTAGTGTAAATAGTTCACTATAATAATCAAACTCCACCTCTGGGGCTTCCATTAGCTACAGCAAAAAATATCAAATTACTAACACAAGTAAAGGAATCCCTGCATGCTGTTATGGCAATGCATCACACAAAAACTATAAAAGCTTAAACAGAAGAATGCCTAAATTTAAAAACAGAAGAAAAAAATTGTTATGGACATAGCAATTATTTCAAACAACATATGACAGATTTCGTAATGTTCTTGTACTCGGTATGATAGTTTAATACCTATAATTCTATTTGAAACTGTTAACATATACAAAATTTTGAACTTTCAAATTTGTCATTTATAACCCAAGTGTACCAAGACATTTTTAGATACTTAACACATTCAAGCAAGATGTTAACAATAAGTTACAAAAAATGTGACATGTCTACATTGCCTATTAAGACTTGAAGGAATACTGCAAGGTACACCATTTCACAGTGGTTTCTTGAAAATGAATTGCCCCATTTCTTTTACGAGATCATCATGTTATCGTCAAATCAAAATTCATCGAACACACATGACGATTATTAACGCCTCACGGTCAGAGAAGTACTAGGCCCTTATTGCGTAATTAACAGTAGTAATAGGACATACAACCAGCATTTCATATCGGGGCAAAATGTGAAAATTACCGAGTGCGCTTGCGTAGCGACACCCCATGGCTAGGTCCAATTGTTTTAACAATTTCACAAAATTTTCACACATATAGGACTAAAAAAAACACAGAGAAATAAACAGAAGTACAATTTAAAGATCAATGCATTACACTCACACTTGACAGTAATAATGCGATAGACTTGCATATTCTTCATTCCCCCGCTTCGGACCTTATTCCCGTTTTCACAAGTCAAGGAAGTTTTACCGATGGGTCATCGACTCGCATTTTGTCAAATAAAAAACATAAACAGGCAAATTTCAAACTTCTAAGTATGATTGAAATGAGAAGTTAACGAAAGATATGAAGCAGAGCAAAACTTACCTTGATAATAAAGTTGATAAAGTATTTTTGTACTCAAGCTTATATAGAAGGTATGACTCATCCAAAATTGCGGAATGAGGAAAAATGCGCGTGACAGCACGCGGATTGTTGCGCGTAGTAAACAACTGAAAATTTAAAGTCGAATCTTCGCAGATACTCGATTTATTCAGTTTCTGTTATACATTTATTCATATTTCACCTAATAGAAATTAGCGAGTGAAAAAATGTTACTTATTTGCACTTGCCTGTTATGCAAAGTATTTTTCTTGTAGTGAAACGGTTGTCCTCATCCTTAATATCTTGCAGTTATCTCCCTACCAACAGGTTTTTGAACATTGACTTTTTTGTAAAAATCGATTAATGGGATTATAATACAGAGATTTAAAAAAAAACTTTTTTTAAAATAAATTACTGAAATGTTCACATGATTATCAGAAAATTTGAATAAATTTGTATAAATTTCTTGCACATCTACTATGAACGACGTACAACAAGCGATGTCCCCCTAAGCATTCAGTAAGAGCTAGGTTACCGCTAGACGTCTTAAATTCCGTACCTCCGTTGGAGAGAAATATATACTGAATGTACCTTTTTATGTTAAATGTACTTTATTTGTAGCCCTTATATCTTGCATAAATGTTTATACAGTTCAACTTCATCATATGTGAATTAAAAGAAAGTGCAAAACGAACTGTGGAAGGAAATCAAATGGAAATAAGAATGAGAGGTTGTGACGTCACGCCCGCAGGTGATTTGTATATTGCAGGTGTAAAACGCCTCAATAAAAAGGCACCATTCAATTAATTTTGATGTCAGGATATTTGGGGCACTTATGTCCTGAAATGTGATTCTGTTTGTTATGTTAACTGAAAGTCCTTAGCTGGGGCGCCGCTGGCGCCCAAGATCTACACTATAATCGCAGGGTTACTTAACTATTTGCGCTCGCTTATAGGCAGTGCCTATTTCATATTATCTTGCTTTGCTATAATGACCGTATCGTTTTACAATATAGGAGTGTGGATCGGTCAACTTGTTTTTCAATCTGTATTATAAATATCGGTCATGAGCAAACACTATTTATACCAAAAGGAGTAAAGTTTACAGTTTACTTCTTCGTTGGTGGTCTATTGGATGTCGTAGCTCTGTGCCAACACAGAACCGAAACTTTCAGGGTATAGCTTTCTGATACGTTTTCATTCTATGAGATATAATTATGTACAACGATAATGTACTAAGGGACATGCAAGTCTATTTGTGTAAAATAAGCAAATATATTTCTCTGTAATGTTTATTGAAATATATGAAAAAAGTTTACCGTTCTCAGGCATTAAATGCCTAATCCGTTCAACAACAATTAAAATATTTTTTTTTACAACATCTAAACTTCAACAGATTAGTCACTCCGGTGTGGCTGAACAGGTTCCCAATTCATCGTTAGCTCCAAATTATACCTGAAATGTCTGTCCATCCATGAGTGGGGGCATTTATGTCTTACAGACATTTTTCTATTATAAATGATTGAACATAATTTCCTCTGAATCTAGACCAGATTTTAAACATTGTCATACATTTGTATATCTGTCCGATCATAACATCCAATTGTAGATTTCAATTAATAATCTCTTACCCTGACGTTAATCAAGGCTCTTGGCCCTTTGATTTTATGTTAATAACATTATGTATTTTTTGGTTTAGACTTGGAGTTAATGGTGCTGGAAAGTGTAACCATATTGGGGACCTGCTGTTTGCTGTCAACCACTTCCAAGAACAGGGACTGCACAGTCATCCTCAGAAAGTAGCTTGTACCTTCAAACAAAATGATTGGTTTGTACCCAGGAACCTAACGATGAAGCCAACATCAGTTAAAGAAATACATAGCAAGAAGATAGGTATGGCGAGACACAGAGCAGAACAGACAAAGTATTACAGTCTTCGACCAACGGACGCCACAAGACACATCAATAAACAATCAGGCTGTCACAAAACTATTTGAAACAATGAGAGAGCATGCGCCACATTCTGCAATAATCTGTATCAAAATGATCCAGCGGTGAATAATGAAGAACCTGCTTTTGTGGACAGCATATATTAACATAGCTATGAACACATCTTTCACATTTTCCTCGTTTGATATTGCTAATGTTGAGCAGAAGGAAAATATTTAACCATTAGATCGACCTTTGATAACTATTCAGGTTAATGAAAATATTTCAGATGACACTGTAGCAAATAAACAGTTTATTGAGGAATATGTCGAACCAGTAATTGCGACCAAGGTAATTTATGACTTTGATATTTTCCATGTAGAGCAGTCCTGTTGTCAATATTGGAAACTTTTTACATAAACACAAAATTACACCATCTAATTTTGGAAAGTTTTCAAAATGTTGTAGAAATCCAGATGATATTTTACAATCAGATTTGTATAGAAATTCATCTTCGCGTTCTATAGACTATGGGAAAGAGAATGAGGTAAATGCTATTGCAGCATATGTTAACCAAAAGCAGAAAGAGGGATGTGATGTGCTGGTCTCTGCAGCAGGTCTAGTTCGATCAAAAGACAGGCCTGGGTTTGGTGCAAGTTTGGATAGTTGTGTATACGACCCAACTATGGAAAACCAAAATGGTGGACTGGAATGCAAATGCCCATTCAGCAAAATAGGTAATACTGTAGAAGAAGCTTGTCGTGATCAAACAAATATCTGTGGATGGCAAAATAGCTTTGGACAAGATCTGGGTCAGATGTTTGTGACAGGTTTAAAATGGGTCGATTTTGTAGTATGGTTTGGAGAAAACAATGAACTATACATAGAATGTATCCACTTTAATGAAAGTAGCTGGAACAAGGACTATTTGTCCAAATTAGTCCTTTTTTTATCGATGGGCATTTATTCCAGAAATGCTGACCAGGCAAGTTGAGCGTGGACTCAAGTTAGTCGACATTGATTCTTGGAAATCCATTTGATCGGAAAGTGCTCTGACTCATACATCATCAGGGTTCATGAGTTCAGTTGTGAACTGAAATTATATGTAAAGGATTGCATACTTGGTTGACAAGAAAATAAATATTGGATCATCTTCAGATATTTCTCAAAAAATGCATTTCGAAAATATCTAGACTTTTTCTGACTCTTTGAACACCAAGGCCTAATGTTCAAAACTGAACATTCAGGATTGTTTTTTTAATGTAGTCTATGGTTAAATGTTTATTTTATAATTTACTTGTTTTAATAGTGGACATACAATATACTATTTACCTATTTTGTCTTGGTGAGCTCGGAACCATAAACATTGTACAAGTTATAGTAACATACATAACTGTTTGCATCTCATCAATGAGTTAAAACGCACAAACCTAGTGACTCAGCATAATTTTAATACTATGATACCTGGGCATATGCTTATGTATATACATTCAAAGGCATGATTATGTATTAATTTTGTAAGGTTAACCATATGTTTCAGAAGTTATTATAATAGTGTATGGTATTGCACAATGTGGATGACTCAATTTTAATTGAATTATTAAATGCATTCAAAGATATCCTTATGTTGGTGTTTTTCCTGATTAAGTTATGGTATACAATTCAGTCATTGGATGATGGGCCCGAGCCAGGGCGCACAAGCGGTTGTGAGAAGCATGTCAAATAGGACACCACATTAAATATCTGATTAGCAATATGGTTTAAATTCAAAGGAAGAACACCATTCAAAATGTGATAGTTTTTTATGCGGCCAATTGCTCTTTCAACATGAATCATCACCGCAGCAACGTTTATAGTTTTTTCAACATCAATAGAGGTTAACTGATTAGAACTTCCTTTAAATGGAGGTAAAATCAAAGTTGTACCATATGGAAGTATATCTGCAATCTCAAATCCTCTGTCAGCCATCACATTATCAACAAGTTTCAAAAGTTCAAATAATCCACCTTTTTTTTCAGATTTCCTTGTCTGACACTCGATCCCCACCCCCAAAGTCCAACACAAATGTTAAATTCCCTGTTGAAGCCACAATAACTAAAACCTTGTATGTGTCCTGGTGCTTGTAGTTAAACTATGTCTGGGACTGCGCTAATATTGCCGATGAAATCTCCACAAAAACTTCTGTGCAGTCTATAATCACTCGTTTAGTCGGGTACATAGCAAATGAGTCTGGCATATTATACACCTTTTTCTGCGACGGAAAAGGGAACAATAGGTAGTTCTTCATTCAAAAAACAAATCCATGTTGTGACATCTTTCAGAATTGACCTTGAGTAATTTCAAAAATTTTCTGATATATTACGGACAAATAGTCCTACTTTCAGCCTGATCAACAACATGAAAAACTCGTCTCGTGAACACAACCTTTTCTTTCGGCCATGTTTCCTAACAATGTCTGATAAAGTTTTGGTTTATCTGTTGATTTCTGGCCTTAAGTATTGAAAGACAGACTTGAAAACACCATAGATTGGAAACCCTGTATAAACAAGCATAGCATTTTGATCCTCTTTAATTTTGTCTATTCCAATTCTGTTAGATTCAAATAATCTCGATTGATTCTGGAAGTCAGTGATGGTATTTGACATTCTTTTTTGCTTCATGTGTAAATTGTCAACCTATCAAGACTGTCAATTGTATCTTTTAAATGCTACAATTGTAGCTATTTTCATTGTCTTCAAGAACTGGCGGATCCTTAGTGGAAATGATGTCTAAGTCTGTCTGTGTTCCCACCTCTCTGAATGTCTGAAGTACATCTGTCTCATTCTTATTACCTAAACAATCCCTGATCTGGACATTGACAGATTTATATCCTAAAGGTACCCTAAATTCCCTTTTCCTTTGGTTCTTATCGGGGAATAATTGAACTTTTCCATGAAAATTCAGATGGCACCTCACCTGATTTCAGGGTCCACTTTTAGTAACTAGAAAAATATGAATCTGATCTGGGCGAAAATAGTCCTCACAGATGAGTGTTTCCTTATCAAATGAAAATCAATCCCTACCATCTTGTCTTTTTAGCTCGATGAGCGGAGCCAATCTAGCTTATGCCATGGCTCGGTTTTTAGTGGAAGATTGCGTAAAGGATTAAAGGAAAATTATGCTGAGCTTTGCTATTATTTTTAGCATTTTAATAGTAGGTCATTCAAGGATGAAACTGATAAAATTTGGAATTTGTAAGATTATATATGATTATTTCCTTTTTTCTATGTTGCGTGTCCTGGTGCATTATAGGTAAAATCGTGACACAATTGCCCGCTTCATATGTTAAGTAATACAATAGTGCAGTAAATAAACAATTTATCTTGGTGTTTATAATTTTTACACTACTTGTTAAGTGTAAAATTAAATAATATACATGCATATGTGTGTTTAAGATGCGCAAAATCGTTAAATTGATCATTGACGCTGTACTGATTAGCCTAGACTACACACATATGTATCATAAAATATGCTTGTGGAATGGGGAATTCCTGCCTCTGCAGCTTGCTTCTGTAATTTAATGGGTACTGTTATGAATCATACCTTTGTTCTTGGATACATACTCGTGATAAACGTTTACCGTGTTAAAAGATTGTGTACCAGGAAAGCGTCGTGTGTTTACTATCGGATAGTTTGCTGGCTTGTTAACTTTGTACGAAAATGAGGATTGCTATAGGGTAAGTAAAGTTTTCTTATTTTACATGATGTTAGTTGTTTTGCCAATATAAACCCTGGGGAGTTGCCGAGCTCAAGCAACATATATTAGACCTCTGGGAATGGGGGTTATATTTAACAGAGCAGAAACTCCCCCGACCGGGCAGGTTAGCCCGGGTCTAGGGGAACCCCTGCCAATTTTAGTGATACATTTAGTTCGTATTTACGAAGTTAGACGTAAATATCTCCGAGATGTTACGGTTGGATCGTAACAAGTCCAACTCGACCTAGATATAAAATCGGTTGACTCCGCCGACTTACGGAATTGACCGATTAGTAACCCATGCAAGCGTGTTAACTATTATGGGATGTGTAAACACACCTCCTAATATTCTAAATTTGGAATGGTATATAGATAAGGGTGACCTGTCCAGGGATACTGAGCGCCAAATATGGTAAAGTATGCGGTATGTTACAAGGCTTCTTGAAATTAAAAAATAAGGAAATTCATGATCATTTATTTAGATTGAATGACATGATAACGCTATCATGTCATTCAAGTTTACCTTAAATTGGTATTAAGACAATCTGTTTTAACGTTGATTTGAAACAAAGATGCACTTTATGATCGCTCTCACCTCTCGGTTGGGGTAACTCATGCGTAGTAATATTTCAATAGAAAAAAAAAGGTTCAGGTAATTCAGGCCAGAAAGTCGTAGCGAATACTGAAAAGCATTAGGAAAACGTTACGTTGCAAGCTTTAAATCACAGGAGTTTGACTTCTTTATATCAAGACACCACAGGTAAGTGATAAAAACTTTAGTGGGCGTTCCTCATATGTAGGAACTACAGATATACTATTTGGGACACGTGTTGCACCGGTCTAAGGCAGCAGTGTTAAGTTAATGCATCATGTAGTCGGACGTTACTGTAGTGTTACGCAGCATTGTAAATGTAGTGGGCCTTATAATGATATACACTTATGTTGCTGTTTAAATAACCAAAAGTAGCCTAAGCGTGAAAAAGACGGAAAAATAAAAGTGTCTTCCCACACTCAGTGAACATTTAAAGAAAAAAAACACTCACGTGCACTTTTAACTCAAAAGTGCAGATGGCCGGCTAATTTGCATATCAACAAATTAATCACAAGTGTAACTCACCTTTTACCTTTCCTATTCATGTTTCAATCAGTCAACGCTTGTGAACTAGTTAATCTATCTGGTTTAATTACAATATGGATAAAAATCATATCAAATCATGTGTATTAAATACAAATTGTCTTCAACTGCTGAGTTGGCCCAGGGTTCCCCTAGAGTGTAGCCTTGAAATAAATAATTACTCGTATTGAATATTACTTTTCGAATTTCGAATTTCCTGCCCGATATCTGGAAGGCCGCCGGAGTTCAAAAGTTAATAGCACACTGTCTCCGTACAACTGCTATCACTGCCATGAATGATTCTTGGTACGATGCTGGGCACATTATGTGTATGTCGGGTCATAGATCAGAATAAGCCATCCGTTCATACAACAGATCACGTATAGACTCCCAGAAGAAAGCATTTTTCGACACTTTGTCAACTTTATCCTCCGGCAATGAACGAATACACATCCGATCACAAACACACGTGTTTCCACGACTCCGTCCAATGCATTTGAAATTGTACCCCCAGAGAACAATGTTTTGGGACCGTTAACGCGTCCGCAGAACGGTACATATATAACATCGACATTCAGCAGCTTCAGGATGCTTAAAAACTCTGTCCGAAAAGGCTGCACTTTCAATTTCTCCAACTAACATGCCACAGTTAAAAAATCAAATATGGCGACTCGCTTCACGCTTCGGACCGCATCACTACCCAGTCAGTGATATTTAGTCAAATCAGCTTTGGTTACGCTTAAATTATCAAATGAGCAGTATTGTCATCGGATTTAATTTTTAATAATTAAAATAACACTTTATGAGACTTTTGAGATTTTGTAATTGTTGTTTGTTTATATTAAACGGCAGTAATAACGTTGAGCAAGAGGTACTACATATTCAGTTACCCTGACTATCCCGCCTACCGTAGTTACGCAACCTAGCAACCGACAATGTTTAAAATTCGACGAAGAACCCGCAATAATCGGGACATTATGTAAATATATGCATTGAACAGTGTTTTTATTGCGTTTACGGTGGTATGAACAGAACAGGATACAGACATATTCTACACGTAGCGCTAACTAAATAGAATACAGACATATTCTAAATGTAGCGTTAACGCGCTTTATAGAATATGTCTGTATCCCATTGCGTTTATAACACTGAAACTGCAATAAAAACACTGTTTAATCCCTATATGATCATCCACTTTCGATTGGTAGGAGGTTAGCACGTGGCATTGCAGTGTATAGTAGGTTAAGCGATGTCGACTATAAACAGTATACACAATGCAGTGTGAATGGGGATGAATATCCTTTAGTCAAATATACCAACACTTTTAAAATACCCAATCTCAATGTTGTATTTCTATATCTATTTCCATCCAAAGGTTTTTTCTTCATTATCAAATAGTATGCATATCTTTTAATATATTGAAAATAAAGTTTCATAATAAGATCATGTTGTGATTTGGGAGACTTAAATTATAATCAAAACATATCAGACCGACTTGCAAGATCAGAGTTGTTAAAAATGAAGATGATTGATTGTGTAAAACAAATTAAAAGACAATTAAAACAGAAATTTCGTAATTTAAGAATGGACATTGCTACCTTGAAAAAACCCCCAGCAAGCTCCATATTCAAAGTCATTAAATGGACAATGGACACCATATGAAAACCACAGCACAAAGAAAACGTCGCATTTTCTGAAATTTGCAATAGCTGATTCAACTGGAGTTATGAAAGGTGTTGCTTACGACATGGAGTCACAACAACAAATACTAACGGAGGGGAGCAGCATTTTAATAAGGGATGACATTTACAACAACGACCAGTTAAAGCTAACCTCATCAACAAAACTTTTCAAGTGAGTATTTGTTAATCATACATTATTGTATACAGATCAGGATTGGGTTTTGCGTCCCGGTCAATCAAATGTTCCAGTAGGGTCAATGGTACACACATTAGATAGGTTGAACCCAAGTGTTCTGGTATATATAGGTTCATCCAAAGGGTTACTGGCATGGACTAACACATTATATGTCCATCATTGTCAAATGCATTCCCTTTTTGTTGGAAAAGGGACATACATATACAAATGATGTGTACAGCAGTCTACATCACTAGATTGATTGGTAGCTAAAAACCAGGAAGCTAGAAGCCTGCAGTGATTTTAAGTCTAGAAATCATCCAGGCAAGAACTGTGAGTCTAGTAACGCCAACACGACAACAAAACCTGTGATATATGGGAAACATTATTGCTTCTTGATGATACCATACTAAATTTCAACGGAACTGAAGGAAATACAAAAAAACTTCATTTATAGAACACATATTTATACTCATGTTGTCATTTTGTTCCTATTTGTCATGCATTGTTGATCAACGCTTATTATAGAAATGAATAAATAAGGGATTTTAAAAATGAAATGAGTTACCAAGACTTTCTTCCATATTGATTAAATGTATTAACGATCTTTTTACAAATGTGTTTCATAATCTTTTAAAAGGTGTCAACCAATAGCAATAGCTGAATCTTCACTATTGGCAATATCTGCCTGTCCTAAAAATGACATAGCAGCCATACAGCAGTCCCCGGTAAAGTAGGCTGTCTGCATCGAGGAAACTATTGTAAAGGTAAGAACAATTATTGTTTAAAACAAATATTTCAAGACCATTGTCTTATAATAAAAACTGTATTTTTATTGTTATACGTGTGAATGGTTGTAGATTACAATTACAATAAAGTTATTTTGACTTAAATTATGACAGAAGTATTACGTGACCAAAAAGGTCGTAATCAGTATTTAAGTGTTTATTCCAGTTCATAGTTTGAAAATTGGATTCAAAGTATGGTGTCACTGTTTCCTTATTACACCCTAAAGCAAGTTTGGTATCTTACGTTAGTGTATCTTACGTTAGTGTAACTTACATTAGTGTGTCATTTTGTGTCTGCAGGAGGAAGCAGTGAAGAGTGTGAAAAATGGGACCAGAGAGACTAAAGTGAAAGAACTCACAGTATATCTGACAGCTCTTGGAAAGTTAAAGTCTCTCTCTTGGACCATAAAAAGTCAGACTCTCCTGTCAAATGTGGAGATTCAGTAACATAAGTTATGGGATAGTTAAATTTTCTTCGTTTCATGGAGAGAACACAATTTCCGTCAGTACCATGTCTACCATAAAGGCCATTGAATTACCACCAGAAGTAGAAAACTGTGAGATTGTAGCAGACGGCACTCTGGATATCATTACTCAGTATAAAAATGGAACTGAACAAGAGTGTTCTTGTGCAAAAGAGACAGACGCAAATTATTTGCAAGTAGACAATAAAGAAATCACAGTAAAATATATCCAGGATGATTTACTTTCCCCACTCCTGCCGCTGTCTTGCAGGCTATCAATAACAGGGAAAGAGATCATCAGTATTGATCAGAACTAAGATGTTAATTTTGAAAACTATCATCATCGTACAATCATAGTTTGTACTATCTTTAATTTCATTTCAAAAGTCAATAACATCATATAACCATTGTTTTTGAACTTTGCACCATTTCAAATGAAAATCACAAACATCATATAACCATTGTTTTTTGTACTTTGAAGCATTTCATATGAAAGCCATAAACATTATATAACCATTGTTTGTGTACTATGTATCATATTAAAAGTCACAAACATCATATAACCATTGCTTTTTTTAAGATGTATCATTTCATATGAAAGTCATTTACATCACATAATCATTTTTTTTAATATGGATCATATCATAATTAATGAAGTCACAAACATCATATAATCATTGTTTTTTAGAACCATGTATCATTTCATTTGAAAACCATAAACATCATAAAACCATTGTGTTAGACTCCCCGTCGAAGATAGTGGAGGAAAGCGAGATTAAGGTGTTATTTTTGAAACTTGGTCGCATTGGAGTTAATGACGTACATCTCAATTAAGTTGGAAGGATAGCTTGCAAAGTAGCAAGGCAGAAAATGGCTGTTTTGAGCAAAGGGTGATGTTATGTCTTCAGTCAACGAGATTTTTGTATAACCTGAAGTTATAGCCATTGATCATTGCTGGTTATGCCATAAAAAAATTTAATTACCTACGTTCATTATGATGTTGTTAATGATGATGATGATTGTAGATACTGGTCAGTAGACATGAAATGGTAAGTAGACATGCAATGGTCAATAGACTTGTAATGGTCAGGAGATATGTCTGTAATGGTCGTAGGAAATGGTCAGTAAACGTGTATGTAATGATAAGAAGAGATGTATATAATGGTCAGCAGACTTATACTGGGGTATATATAGCATGCCACCAACAGAGGGCTGCTACAAGGATGTCCTCCTCTAGGTCCATTTTCAGTCGGGCCGGTTATGTAAGACAGGCTCGGAGAGTATGTTCCCGGTTTTCAATTTAAACAAAAAAAAATCAATATTGTTAACAATACCCTAAATCTATTTTCAAAGACGCACGAAGATGAGACATCAAAGAAAACCTATACAAAAGAGACTTTTAATGTTCAAGTGTGTTATATATTACTGACATAAAACATGCCAAAAACATATTAATGGAATGCTTAGTGTCTCCACAATCATACTTTGAAAAATCTACCAAAATCAATCTGATTGTTGTACTTATGACATCAAGTATTGGGGTACCCCCTAATTTTCAGGGATTATACCTATACAACCGATTTCTGCCTTTTTTTTACAAACTTTGAAAAAAATATTTCTGTTTCTGAAGTTATTTCACATGACAAAGTTTGAATAAAATCCATGCGTGGGCAGATTAAGAACCATATCTTTGGCTGTTTTCAATTAAACACAATAATTTAAATGTTTAACTGACAGTTTCGTGTTTTCCTGTATCCTATAGTGATGTCTGGTTCTTATGGGCCGTTTCTGACTGCAAAACGCAGTTATCGCTCCTTTCGACGAATCACGTGACCCGAAATGCGTGCAGCATTAGCATCACTCGAAAAATTGTCTCAGCGCAACCCTTTGCCGTATATCATACATCGTTGATTCAATATGGTCGTGTATAAATAAAAAATAATCCATTATCGTATGTTGGAGGAGTTTAAATAACCTACGAATGTCAAATAAATCAGGAATCGGTCTGCTGGTTATCTAACTACGGCACATTACCTACCACACAATCTCGAAGGCCTTGCAGCTCATCATCAGCGATCAACATCCCTCAAGCAGGAGCAGGAGTTTATCTGGGGAACCTGGGATCAGTGCCTAGAAATGTTTGAAAAAACATCATTGAGTAACCCCTTAAAAAGATAAAGATATTCGATGCCTTCGGCGAAGCATGCGGAATGCTGCAAGCACTAACACCAGAAGGTACGAACCTACAGAATCATTATTATCTGATATACAACTATTATTGATGTTACAAAAAGTTGATCAAGTTGTACTTAAAATAACAGTACCAAATATTGAAATTGATTTCAAACTTGGAATCAAAATTAAATGTATACATCATTTCAAACCTAGAGAATCCATTACTCAAAATGGTTCCCCAAAAACTAAATCGTCAATTATAAATCCTTTGGTAATATAAATCCAACATCTTCGCATACAAGTTTAATTCATACTGTAAAAATCGCATACGAAACTCAATTGAACAATAAAATGTCTAAAATGCTTTTGTTTTGAGAAGATGAAACTATCAATAACTGGTCTTTTTCTGGATCTTGTTCCATTTATCTGCTAACCGAGAGACACATGAAATGAAGGAAACAGAATATGAAAACATAGAAGATGGTATAAAACAATTCATTTAAGCATTGAACTGCCTTCGGTTTCGGGTTATAGGCTATATAAACGCCCACTTCATTACAGGAAAATAGCATGAATCGCTTTTAATCCTTTATTTACATTTCCACGCCCTACCGCACACCAAAAGAATATAAAATATATTTCGCAGAGCCTCTGCAACGTTAAATGGGTGGAACAGCCTATGACGTATGCTCCCTTTCCGCAACGGAAACTTTCCAAGCGCTTTCTCCTGGAACGGGGACATTGAAATAAAATCCGTCGAAAACAGCTATCGCAAAAAGAGTTTTACCATGAATTAGCGCAACCCTTTTCATCGTTTGTACTGTCTTTGTTTTAAAGTGCGACAAAAGAACACTTTCGTAATTGTTTAATCATTAAATTGTATCGTGTGTTTGTTACTTCACATTGCGGAAACGTGTCCACTGAATTTAATAACGAATAATGCGGTCGTCATGGTGAAATGTCAGCCTCCAGTGGTCTGTTGAAATCGGATAAAGGCTGCTTAATAATTGAGTTGCATGCGATCCTGAATGCTTGCATATAATAGCTGGTCGACTACATTTTATAGGGGTACATCGTCTTTCTCAAGATTTATCGTGTCAGCTTGATGACGATGATTTAAGACGATTCTAACTTCTAGGATGATGCGGGACATTCTGGCAATCACAAGGGCTCACATATCGCGAACAGTGAGTGATTGAAAGCTTATTTTTCTGTTGACGGCAATGGCTTATTCAATTTCAAAGCACGTTTATTCGATTCCGTGTATAACATAATACAGTGTGATCATTTTAATGTGGATAAATACAGTCATTATGGTTTTCTCCAAGTTCTCGTTCAAACGAGACTCGAACCTGACTTTCATTGTTTGTTTACACTGATCTCACGTGCGCATTTATACTCAATTCGGTGCATAGTGCTATGACCCGAAAGGGAACTTACATCGTTTACATAGTGACACTGCAGCGCAAACGTTAATATTGCTTTATTAAAAGCCTGTCATGCTTGTCAAATTATAGTTGTTATGCCAATGCCAAAATTATCAAATGATGTTATTGTTACATCGATTATTACTCGTGTTGAGTTTTCTCTCTCAAAGTGGTGTCACGCATGAAAGATTGATTGTGTTGCAGAGATGGTTGGTAGTGCCGCTCTTCGAAGGAAAAGTGAAAAAATATACCATAACGCATCAGAGCAATTTCTGGGCACTGCGCATATATCGTTTTATCTTAAACTTGTTTTAAAATGTACTTTTTGTATTAAAACAATTTAAAGAACTGACTTATTATAAACTTTTCTTTGTTGCAAAAAAGGTGTTATGCACTTCAACCCACATTTCAATGTTAAAAAGGGTCACACATGTGCCATCATCAGAAACAATTTATATGTGAATGACTGAAAATTTCGACGATTAAGCCAGATTTTGGGTGTTTTTTTTTTTATTATTTTTTCGTTTTTTTTTTTTTTTTTTTTGGTTACAGTATACTATCCACGTGTTACCA
>JAULCA010305464.1:0-12790 GCA_032360845.1 Crassadoma gigantea
CTCTCTTTCGAGTACGAGTAACCAGCCGTGCTGCAGTGTTCTGGACCCTCTGCAGACGACTAGTTAGTTTGTCTGATTATAATGAAATGTACAGTGTGTTTATTTCCTCAAAAATTGTATAAAATATTGCTGTCAGTAAATTGGATCAAATATTAAAAAGAATTTTTATTTTGGCCTATCTTCCTTAAAAACAACAAATCTGTATTTTCATTCCGCTTTCCGGTCTGTACTTTACATAATCCAAGATGGCGACCATCACTAACTGAATAACTCCCTACACATGCACTTTCTGCGTTGTGAAATGCAATCTAAATGTAAGTAAATTAATTTATAATAGCAGTATCAAGTGTTTGTTTTGTTAGTCCAATAGTAGTTACCTCAATTGAAGGGATTCGTGGTAATTGCTTTAGGCTCCAGTGAGCACGATAGCCGGCCGACACCTGTGGGCTGTCGCCCGGTCTCCCTCCGCACTTATTACGGTCTCCCTCCGCACTTATTACAGGCCCCCTGTAGCTATAACTATAAGCCTATCATGCAACTGACCAATTGGGTAATTGCTGGACTTGGATCAGCCTTGTGATTTAATCACCCAATACAGGATTAATAATAGTTACGTGACCATCCAGAACAAGATGAAAACCAAAGTGATCAAAGTTACCCGACTTTCCCCTATATTCATTGGTGTATTAACAGATAAGGCTGGTAACTGTAGCAGAAGTCGGTCATATAGGTCAGCCCATCTTTGAAGACTTTTTGTTTTCTACAGAAAAAAATACAGATCATCATCACTTGCATACATTCACCAGGTTTTTAAAACCTACTGAAAAATAATATATAAATGTTTCTTTGTAATATATAAATGTTTCTTTGTAAGTAACATATCTACTTTGCTAAAAATCAGATTGTTATCAGGGAAACTAATATCAATAACAGCATATCCAATTTTATATGTTAGAAGATTGTACGAATATTGTAAGAAAAGAGGAAAAATACATGGCCAGATGATATCATGAACTGGATTCCAACCTGGGCCCGGCACCCTCAAACTTAGGACAGACACTCGACTTATTAATTATTTGGCTTCCTGGTGGCTGGCTATCAACATAGTTTAGCAATGCCCAAACATTATTTTAACATAAAAATATGATGGTTCTGATAGATTTCTCTTAATATGCTCTCTAAAACTAGTGTTTGAAAATAAATCCCATCAAATTATATCAATACTTGACTGAGATATGGGATGTGGAAAATTCATGCAGTCTCGGCCATATTAAAAAAAATGTGTACAAAAGCTGTACAAAAAATAATTATTGCTAAACATTTAAATCAGCAATTTTAGAATGTTTAAAATAACATTCTTATAATATTCCATAAGTTAAAGTATGTTAATGGTGATTGCAGATTTTAAAAAATAAAAAAAAAAATGAGAAAAGCTTATTTCAGATTTGAGAAGGGAGGTAACTCCTCTTGAATATATATGTATACCGGTGTATAAGTTTGGAATTTAATTTTTTCTTCTAATCTCTCAAAAAACATTTTATATTCTGAATATTTGTAACATGATGTCAATACATCATTCTCAGTGATTTAAGTCCACATGCCCTCAGGAACAAGACCATTTATTCATGCCTTATTGCATTGTTGATGGTTGCAATTACAGAATTAAACAAGATTATACGAGTCAAATATATTTCCTTCCAGGATTATCCCTAAGTATACATTTCTTTGGTCAATTACAACTGTACTTTAAATTACAGTATACAACAGACACAATTAATTCAGAATTATAAGTAAAACTTAACCAGAAAGCGACCCGAACTTGTCCAGGTCTAGATCAATCTGCATAAACATACCCTATATACCGAATACCAGAATACAGGACGATGTCAGTTGGATAATAATGTACATGATGTATCACCAGTATTTCAAATAAACAAAAGTGTATAATTCAAGTATATCTGTCAATTGGAAACGCAACACGGACCATTAGTTTGTCAACACCACCTGGTCCAGGAGGTGTTTGACAAACTAATGCAGAAGAAAGTTGGCGCCATTTTTATCATAATCTCAGATCACTTCCTGTTGTTAAGGGTGGCCTCAAAAAACATTGGTATCAAACGATCAATAAATGAATAATCTTTCATGAAATAACACTTTGCCAGGATTACTCTTCCGGCATGATCATAATAACAATATTTGAAAACTTTGAAATGGTACTGTAACTTGCCTACCCATCGTAATTTGATATACTGTGGTGGTAAACATACGAGAGATTCCGATAAACAAAACATCATAAGTTATTTATAGCTAGTATGCAGCATAAACAAAAAATTGACAAGATTTCTGATGGTACTCTTTGGGTACGGAAGTTGGGCAGAATGGAGTTACAGGCTCTTGTTGGGTATTGCGTCATAGTTCACGTAGTTTCGCTACATATCTGCTCAAGCAAAGTCTTTGATCCTTAAGAAACATGAGGCACAATAGCACCTGTTGTGTGTATATTATTAAAGTTGGGTACCAAATGTAACAGGAGAGAAAAAAATGCTTGGCTAGGCTGGTATATATTTGAACCAAGATCCCTCCATACCCTAGACAAATGTTGTACTGATTGGGATACCTGGTTGCGATCCTCAATACTCCAGGGCTATCTATATATATGCTCACTTATTTTGGAGGGTGTAATAAGTGAGCATAAACCCTGGGGTATCAACTTCAAGAATGCCTGGTCACCGGCAATTAATGGGTTGACACTAACACTAGTCCACTAGTCCTGTAGATTTCAGCAAGGACTATTGAATCGCCTGACCTAGTCCTTAGGACTTGTGAACAATATGATTATAAAATAAAAATATTCTCTTTTGAAATTTAGAAAACTACTTAAAATAAGATGTATAGAATGATAATTGTCAAAACTCTCCTAAAACATCACCATATCTTTAAGCCCCTTACAGTTGATCACTTGTGATGTTTCATCCTGTAGTTCGTGATGTTTCCTTATCAGAAAATCTTAGACTAGTTATATTGACGAAGGACTAGTAAATAATCTATTCAACTAGTCCCATGGACTATCAAGCAAAAAAAGTTAGTGTCTAACGCTGCAATTGACCAAGTTCAATTTTGCTGCATGATCAACATTTATTGTGCTGGGACAGGGAAACATTGTTCTTTTTTTCCCCGCTGATGTTTAACAAGGGTGGCAGGGTTTTTGCTAGATGTTAATAGAGACCAGTACAGGGATCCTTTCCCAATTGAAAAGTGGCCCTGTATTTTCCCAATTTTGGTCTTTATTTTCCCAATTAGATAAAAAATGTGTGTTTCCAGTTATTATATGTGCAACGTTCAAAGTATTTCTGTCCGAATGTATCTACGTTAGAGCCCAATTATGGTGTGATGAACAAATGCGGAGATGCTGCCGCAGCCTGATCTTATTGGGTTATTTTGTCGAGTGTGGATTTGAATGCCTCGACTGATTTTGCGCTCATCCAGTTGGTTCCAGTCTATGACAGTTTTAACAAAGTATGAGTTTTTGTACTGTTTTGTTTTGGCTTGTTGGATTTCAAAACACCTTGAGTTGTTTTTGACCTGTTTTGTTATAACATTGTTCCTGACACAGCAACTGAAAGAGTATTCAAACTATATGAATAATGGAAATTTGAAATTGAATAAACAAAGGCACTGAAAACTGATGTGTATTGCTATACATTTTGCTGTAAGAAACAGCCTAATTAAAACTTCTTGCATATCACATTATAGGTTTGATATCTCAAAATTTATGATATTTTCCTGAATCTGTGCATTTGGGAGCACTTATGGTATTTCCCAATTTTTGCCAAATGCAGATGATATTTTCCGAATTGCTGCTCAATGATCAGGGGCCCTTTCCTAAATTAGCTGGCAAAAACCCTGCGGTGGATACATGAACATTTTGTTTTCATTTTCTGTTGTGTAATCAAGATCAGTAAACCTAATTAGACACTGCTATTGATGAGGTACATGTACAATGAATGACTGTGCACATCACGATACTTATGGCTAAATACATCCGCGATACTACAGTGGTTACGCTTACTTAGGCTCTCTGCTCCCCTGGAATATGTCATGAAAAATCGAAGGCTCAGTGTGTATGGGCACCGTAACTTGTACGGATATCCATGAGACTAGAAAACTAGTTTGATCCTTTTAATGTACATCAAAAGAATCTCACGGTCGTCTAGGTAAAATTGACTGGCTTTGAAGTCAGGTGTCACTCCTCAGAAATCTGCAAATTAAAGGAAGGTATATATCAGCCTAGGAATAGGTCATGTTTCTTTACCTGAGACCTATCAAATAATTATTTTCATGCCTTCAATTTTTAGCTCACATTGACTAATATTCAAGGTCACTGGGGTCACATATGTTTAAAACCTTGAAATAAATTCTTCTGAATAACCAAGATGCCTAGAGTGATGATGATTGGCCAGTAGCATGCTGGGATGAAGGGCTACAAAGTTTGTTTAATTGAATGACCTTGACTTATATTCAAGGTCAATGGGGTCAAAAATGTTTAAAACCTTTAAACAACTTCTTCTGAATAACTGAAAGGCCTAGAGTGATGATGTTTGGACAGTAGCATGCTTAGATGAAGGGCTACGAAGTTTGTTCAAATGAATGACCTTTGCCTATCCAAGAACACTGGGATCAAATATGTTAAAATCTGTCAACAACTTCCTCTGAATAGCAAGAAAGCCTAGGGTGATAATATTTGGTCAGAGACATGCTGGTATTAAGTACTACTAAGTTTGTTTAATTTAATGACCTTGACCCATATTCAAGGTCACTGGGGTCAAATTTGTTAAAACCTTTAAACAAATTTTTCTGATTAACTAAAAGGCCAAGAAGTGTGATATTTGGCTGATAGGTTCTTAGGATAAAGCCTGACAAAGTTTGCGATAAGAAATGGCCTTGACCCATATTCAAGGTCACAGGGGTCAAATTTGTGAAAAACTTTAAACGACTTATAATTATTATGATTAACCAAAAGGCCCAGAAGTGTGATATTTTGCTGATAGATTCCTACGATGAAGCCTGATAAAAATAGCGAAAAGAAATGACTTTGACCCATATTCAAGGTCACAAGGGTCAAATTTGTTGAAAATTTGTTTAAATGACTTCTCCTGATTAACCAAAAGGCCCAGAAGCATGATATTTGGCTGATAGGTTCCTAGGATGATGCCTGACAAAGTGTGCAAAAAGAAATGACTTCAACCCATATTCAAGGTTTCAGGGGTCAAATTTGTTAAAACCTTTAAGTGATTTCTTCTGATTAACCAAAATGCCCAGAAATGTGGTATTTGGCTGTTAGGTTCCTAGGATGAAGCCTGTCAAAGTTTGTGAAAAGAAATGACCTGGACTAATATTCAAGGTCACAGGGTCAAATTTGTTAAAACATTCAAACGACTTCTTCTGATTAACGAAAAAACCCAGAAGCATGATATTTGGCTGATAGGTTCCAAGGATGAAGCCTGACAAAGTTTATGAAAAAAAATGATTTTGACCATATTCAAGGTCACAGGGGTCAAATTTGTGAAAAAGCTTTAAATGACCGATTGATTGCCAAAAAATTTGTACTTGTGGTGAACATTGAATATCAGGTGAGCAATGCAGGCCCATTGGGCCTCTTGTGCTATGAAATATATTCCAGGGGTGCAGAGATCTAGAGTGTTATTGAGCATATAAAATTCATTATGAATATGATAAAATGCTGTACCATATGATTCTGTTAATAATAATAAGCTTAACAAATGCTAAGATTCTATTGTACTGTAATAAATAAGCCCAGTCCCCAAATTTGAGCCATAGATTATGAGTTCCCTGCCTCCCAAACCCCATAATGTATTAAACCGCTTTATGTGTGTGTTTCAGGTTAGGATGGTTTGCTCCAAGTAACTGGATATCATGGAAACCAACATCAATGGCTCAACTTGCTCAGGCGGAAAATAAACTTTTGCAGTGTAAGTATCTTGAATTTTTAACTTACATAAAGCTTTGTTACATTTTTGGTTAAGCCAAATAAAAATAAATGTGTGTTTTCTGTTTCGACTCGGACAGAAATATGGTAGGACGTATGTAGGAAAAACTTTTTATTTGATTTTTTATTTGATTTTCTAGTGTAGAAAATCTCATGATAACCTCTGTTAATGTTAAAAACATGTTTCCCTACTGCTTGACACTAGTGTTTAGCTCACCTGGTCCGAAGGATCATGGTAAGTTTATGCCGTACCGCAGCTTATGCCGTACCGCAGCGTCCGTCGTCCGTCGGTCAACTTTTCCTTTAAAACGCTACTAGTCCTGAAGGGCCAAGCAGATTTTAACCAAATTTTGTCTGAAGCATCCTTGGGGGAAGAGGAACAAATTCTTTAAAATCCTTCTTCTTCTGTAGGAATGAAAGGATTTGTTCGATGTTTAGTCGGAAGCATCCTTGGGTGATGGGAAACCAATATTGTATAAACCGTGGGTCTGGCCCCCCAGGGGCCTGAGGGGCGGGGCCCAATACAGGAAATATTGAAAAGTCTTTAAAATCCTCCTTCTTTTGCAGGAATGACCATATTTGATCAGAAGCATCCTTAGGTGAAGGGCAATCGTGGGTCTGGCACCCCAGGGGCCTGAGGGATGGGGAAATATAGCAAATTATTCTTTAAAATCCTTCTTCTTCTGTAGGAACGGAAGGATTTGGTCCATATTTGATGTGAAGCATCCGTGGATGAATTGGAACCAATCTTGTATAAACAGTGTGTCTGGCCCAACCCTTTGAGACATAATCCCTGGGTCATAACTTTAAAACGATTGAGATCCCCACCCCAAAACTTTATATACAAATGCTGGGCATAAAGAAACAAATTCAGTCATAATATTAGAATTGATCCTGGAGTCTGGCTTCAACCCTAGGGACCTAGTTTCTTGCCCACAGCTTGGAAACAGTTGAGATCCCCACACAATAACCATAAACAATTGCTGGGCATGAAAAATCTAATACAGATCGCTACAAGGAATGGCATAGGGGTTTTGCCTATTCCCTTGAATCTCATTTGGAGAATATTTTGCCATAATTGCTTCGATATACAGGTGAGTGATACAGGCCCTCTGGGCCTCTTGTAAGTTATCCAAACCCCACTGATGGTCACCAGTGTTACATCCTCTATTGTATTACATACGCTTTCTGTTTTCAATTTTTACTGCCTCCTGTCCAAATTAATTGAACAACAAAATAAGTACAATTATATTTACACTATATTTACAGTACATGTTTTTTAATCCATCTTAAAATATACAAGTCCAGTCAAAAATTTATCTCCAATTATAAACTGTAAAACTACACAGATTTACAAACTACAGCTAAAACTATAATTAATACTAACTTCTTCATCTTCATTTTAATTGTAACCTTCTGACTTTCCTCTGTATCTGTAGTTCTCTCAAATCTGTTTCCCTAACTCAACTTCCTTCCCCATGACTTCTTAACTCAAATTCCAAACCCAACTTACTTTGACTCCTTAGACTCCCAAGCTAAACTACCTTACTATCTGTCACTTAGCAAAATCTTGCTACAGTAAACTGTGCATGCTGAAATCCTGCTACATGACTTGGTTCAAATCCATAGATTTATTCTGCTTAATTTGATGGGGATGGGGGTCAGTATCAATTAATCGGGGGGTGGGGATCAGTACAGTACATTTCTCTTAATATCATGCCGCTTAATGTCACTTTTCGGTCATTATCATGTTTTCCTGTTTTTCCTGCTATATAAACTATGTATTTCGATTCTTTTATTATCACTTATTTTGATGTGAATTTCGCTTAATATCACTTTATTTTGGCCTTTGTCACAAAAAATAATTGGTAAATGAAGGTAAGAATCTATTATTTATGCCCCCTGGATCAGGTGTCACACCTGGACGCGTTATGTAACAACGTCAAGACCTAACAGTGTCTTTTTCACACATGGCTGACTGCGGAACAAAAGATCACCCATACTTAACTGTAAGGTCTACCAGTCGGTATGACAACCAGTTTAAGTCTGATAAATATATCCGTGTTAGAAATGAATCAATACATGTATTGAAACGCAAGTGTTTGTTTTATCTTTAAATACTGCTCAATTAACGACATCAATATCAAACGTGTGAATCTGATTCTCAAGCAGATATGTTTGCATTTCACTAATACAAATGCACAAAATAAAATAAAGGATTTGACATTCAAACGAAAAGTTCATTTCACGTAAGGTGTAGGTTTTGACTAAGTTGCAAAATTGGAAAAGATCTCGGCAAATACAACACTTCTACACGGTTGGCAGCCATGTCGTAATCAATCAATCGAACGAATCATTCCCATTAACATTGCATATCCTATCAAAAGGTTTAAATTTGAGCATATAACCGGTTATTCTTTTCAGAATATTGATGTTCTAAGCTGGTGATATTTATTCGAATCTTTATTGTTTAAAATTATCGTAAGCACAGTTTAGACCCATTTTCGACTGGGATTTCTTTTCCCTTGTTTCACGGCACCTGATTGGTGTTACAAAAGATCACAGTTCATCACTATGTAGCTGTGTTTATGTTCTGTGCATTCTCAGAAAACAATATATTCAAACTTGGAACGCATGACTGAATTATCTAATTTACAAAGATGTTTTTTAATCAAAGCATTGAAAAGATTAAGGTAAATTTGTACTAACATGACATTCTTTACGGCTTAATTTGGAGCAGAATAAAGACTAGCGGCCGACTGCAACTACATGTTGATCTAGGCTTATTTGATCACGTACGATCGTAGAGCACAGCCGGAATTTATGAAGTATTTTTGCTGCATATTTCAATGAAATAAACAAATAAAAAGCAATTACTTCACAGCCAATAAAGAAAAGCCGTGTCAATTACAAATCTTTTTTATTAAACGATCTTCTTTGTAATATCAACCACTTGGACATTTAACAAATACGGTCATTTCCGAGATTTGACGTCTGAAGTGGTCAGAAAAACACGTTTTCTCTTTGTCACTCGTGTTAATATCACATTTTCACCTGATAAATCAGAAGTGATATTAAGCGAAATTTACTGTATCAGCTAATTGGGGGGTGGAGGTCAGTATCAGCTAATTGGAGGGTGGGGGTCATTATCAGCTTATTGGGGGGTAGGGGTCAGTATAAGCTAATTGGGGGGTGAGGGTCAGTATCAGCTAATTGGGGGGTGGGGATCAGTATCAGCTAATCACACTGACATCACAGTCTGGACTTCCCACCTCCTAGACTACAGATGGTCACACTAATCTACTTCAAATAAAACTTTGACGCTGACTATCAGCTAAGGCTAATAAAATTCAAAGCGAAATATGTCCACACTTAAAACAACTAAAGAGCTCATAAATGCCTAACAGTGACAGTGAAAAAAACTGTTGAAATGTAGAAAGGTCGGCATGAAAAAATAGGGTCAGTTGAGAAACACAGACTTATTTCTATTTGGGCTTTAATTTGAAAAAAAACTCATTATTAGAACATACATGTCAATTCTAACCTAGCTCTGGACCTTCCTCCGATGTTTCGGTACAATTCATCAGTTTGGAAATATGTCATGTCAGAGTTTATTTTCTACACAAACAATTATGTACAAAACTAGTCATTATTTGTGCATTAAGTAAAATTTTGATATACATTCTCAGATGAATTTGTACTTTCAAAGTACAACTGCTACATTTATAAAGTACTCATGCCAGCCCATTGACCCCTCATTAGCTTATATAATTAACTATCCTGTTCACAGTCAACTATTGATCTATATTCAGGACTTCTAAGGTTAATTAGAAATAATCAATAAGTTAAAATTTGACTGGTTTTCATGCCTCATTATACATGTATATGTAGTGTTTATGTCACCCTTGTAAAATAGTAGCCACTTCCTAGCGTCTGGGTGAGGGAGAATTTCTCTTTAGCTCATTTGGTAGAGCGTAAGACTAGTAAGTAAGAGGTTCTGGGTTTGACTCCTGGCGGAGGCATTGAAAAAATAATGACTTCTGTTACATTATAAAAAGTTATTTGCATATAATTTGCATTATAATCTATCATAAGATGGCATTGGAATAGGGACAAATAAGCTGGTCTCAGGGTTATGAGATCGAGGAACCAGACTGAGTCCTATATGCATGTATGCCTTTGGATGGACCAAATGGAAAATCTTGGGGTTCAGAAGGACAATCTCTCTGAAAAAAGGATAGTTGACATTTAATTTTGAGTTTGCTGGAAGAGAGACTATCCATGAATTTTCTGATTTCAAATAAAACTTTTGTAGATGTAGTTTACAATGTTAGGTAGTACTTGATCAGATGATAAGATGTTATAATTATTACCTAGACCAAACTTTATATGCTTTAATAGAAACATTAGAAGACAATTTATTTGAATTTTGTTACAACAGAAGTTTCTGCAATGCATTTTTACTTGTTTTGATTTTTGCCTTGGTTACAGTTTTGTAATCATCTTTGTAGGTGTGAAACATGCAATTTCTGGGAAATTTGTCCTGTTACCTCGTAGTCAGCAGAGGATCTGGACTATTGTGGTCAATGAGGATTTTGTGAGGACTGACAAGAGCCAAACCACCCCCATCGTTCTTGTGCATGGTTTCGGGGGTGGTTTAGGTCTCTGGGCCCAAAACTTGAACTCTTTAGGCAAGAATGCGCCTGTGTATGCATTTGACATGCTGGGTTTTGGTCACAGTGCTAGGCCCACCTTCAGCAAGAATGCTGCCATGGCAGAGATGCAGTTTGTCGATTCTGTGGAAGAATGGCGAAAAGAAATGAAACTTAACAGTTTTATTCTAGTTGGACATAGTTTTGGCGGTTATATAGCATCTTCATTTGCAATCAAACACCCGGAACACGTTAAACAATTGGTGCTAGTTGACCCTTGGGGTTTTCCAGAGCAGCCTCCGAAACATCTAAGACGGCAACTTCCATTCTGGATTAAAGTTTCTGTAGCACTAATGTCTCCTTTTAATCCACTTGCCCCTATACGTGGAGCTGGCCCTCTTGGTATGTATTAGGTGCATGCAAGCTGTTAGATTTCATTGGCTGATTCATTTGATGAAAACTTTTGTATACATGTATATATATTAATGTGTGGGCAATGAGAACAGTGCAGACCAAGGAATTTGTCAAAGATGGGATTTCTTTTATTTTTTGCTATATGTAGATACGTAAAAATGATCGATAACAAGTTCACTTGACATTATAAGGAATACCTTAAATTTTTATACCGTATATCATGAAGGAAATGGAAACATTATGTAATTTCCGGCCTCTCACTAAATTCAAAATTTGAAACCTTCTGAGTTAGATACAATCCCCGTTTCAACCGCACTTACTTAATACACTAATGTTTTGTTATGTCTGGGAGTACTTTTATCTTTTAAAGTTTGAAAAATTATTTTTTTAAATTTTTAACGTTGATATTTTTTTATTAAAATTACAATCAGATATACCGAACCAATAGATTTGATTTGGTTGGCGTAGTATTTTTATTTTTGTCAATATACACACGTGCCAGCAAAGGTTGCTTCAGAAATAATACTGCTAGAGCTCGAGGCTCGCTATCATATATGTGCCATATCATCTGGCAGGATACAGATTATCTCTTTTTAATAAAAAATAACGAATATTGTATGCCAGAGATGTGTTTTGGCAGGGGTGCTGTATCTGGTTTTGTTTGGTCGTCTTGTTTTGTTTTCAAGTGCTTTCACACTTTATACGAGACTACGTGAGATTTGGCTAAAATCAGTCATCACGTGATCAGTTGAAGGATCAGTCAAAATGGCGGCAATACTATTCTCACTCTAAGCCGACCACTTGCTTGCATGGTCTTTGTCACTGGAATATCACAAATAGCGAGATGAATTAAAGGCAAGTTGCTTGCAAACTTCAATATTGTCAGATGTTAAACATCGGAAATATTCTTTGGTTACTTAGACAGAAAACTTCGTTTACGATCGTCGATGACAGCACTGACTTACATATTAGATCCATGTTTGTAGTGAACAGGTGAATATGCCAAAACTTTTATATTAATCAGAGCTAGGTTAGACCAAAAAATCATAATACTATCTGTCGTAATGGGATAATAATTTATTCGCGACATAATTATATCTGATAATTAAAATGATAGCATACAAATTTGTTTTGAAAAATCCCTTAGTTATCATAAATACGACTACAATTTATACAAGTCTGTTAAAAAATAACTGGATCACTTGGATGTGAAGATGTATAGATAGAACAATACGTTGCTTGACCAAAGGTGAAGGTAACAGGTCACTTTTGTTGAAAAGTATATTGTTATGACTCCAAAAAGGCAAAGTTGGTTGGAGTCCATCAAAGAATCATATGGCCACAGTTAAATGATAAATTAAACTTGCTGTACATGTATTTGTACACTTTCACCTTTTATCATTATGTAGAACTACAGTCATATTAACATACAAGAGGCCCATGCATTGGCCTTAGCGGTCACCTGAGTTCTCATATTATACAGAGAGTTGATTTTTGTTTTTAAAACATGAACAGAAATATTATTCAAAGTGACAATAAAACAATAAAACCACCCAATTCAATATCTAGCATACAGATTTAAGACTCGAAAGTATTTGAAACTGGCACCTCTGATTCTAAATAAGGAAAATGAAGAAATTTTAGCACACTGATTCCTTTGGGCCCTACCCGGTATCAAAAGTCAACTCAGGGTTATAATTCCAAGCAAATTATTAAC
>JAULCA010305575.1:0-12790 GCA_032360845.1 Crassadoma gigantea
CACAGTTTCGTAAATGACCACAAATGTAGTTTCCCGCCAAATTCGAATTGTTTTTGAAAAGAATGAAGCCCACATAGTCCACTTCATCATGTAAATGCCAATTTTAGTGCTGAATTTATTTTTAAATTGTGATACATGTAATATTGCAGGGGTTATTTAGTGTACACAAATATCACCCATGGCCACCGTGCGCTACTGTACACTGCTACCATATTTATATATGTAACTTTTTTCAGGTAACCTTTTTCTGAATGTTTCAACCAATCAAACACATGTCCACCATGTGACAAGGCTATTTGAGGTAACAAATAATAGCTATGCGTCGCACTTAATTTCATTCATATGAACAGTCCATACCTAACTGATAGTATAGACTAGTTACATGAAAGTCAGGTGATTGCATAATAAATTAAAAGATAACAGAACTGGACGTAATGAACTAAACAGTGTTTCCTGCACTACAAGAATATTGATTTCATGACGAAAACAAGAGGCACAGAGGGCCTTATCGCTCACCTGGTTATCAAACCAATCGTGGCAAAATATTCTCCAAATGAGATCCAAGGGAATAGGCCTAAGGCTTATCCTTATAGTATATATGTATCATAATTTTTATGTCCAGCAATTTTATGTATGGTTATGGGGTGGGACTCTCAACTGTTTCCAAGCTGTAAATCAGAAACTAGGTCCCCTGGGTTGTGGCCAGACCAAAGGATCAATTATATTATCATGATTGAATTCGTCTCTTTTTGCCAAGCATCTGTATAGATAGCTTTGGGGTGGGGATCTTAACCGTTTCAAAGCCACATTTCCCAATTTTTGCCCCGCCCCTCAACCCCCTGGCAGGGTTACCCTAATTATTTGTATAATTTTGAATCTCCACCACCTATGGATGCTTCAAGACAAATAAGGTTGATATTCATCCCTTAGTTCCAAAAGAGAAGTCAGTTTAAGCCATATAGCAAATTAACCCTTTTTGGCCCAGCAACTCAGGCCCTTGGGGGCATCAGACCTGCTATTAATACAAAATTGATCCCCCTTGAAACAAGAATGCTTTAGACCAATTACGGCACAAATCCTTTCATTCCTACAGAAGAAAAAGGATTTAAAAATTTTGCTATGTTTCTCCATTGGTCCCCGTCCTTCAGGCCCCTTGGGGACCAGACCCACGGTGTACACAAAATTGGTTCTCCTTCAACCAAGGATGCTTCAGACCAAATATGGAATAAATCCATTTATTCCTACAGAAGAAGAAGGATTTAAAGAATTTGCTATGTTTCCCCTACTTGGCCCCGCCCCCAGGCTCCAGGGGGACACCAGACCCACGATTTATACAAAATTGGTTTTCCTTCACCCAGGGATACTTCAGGCCAAATACGGAACAAATCCTTTCATTCCTACAGAAGAAGAAGGCTTTTTATGAATTTGCTTATATCCGTATTGGGTCCTGCCCTCACGCGTCTGGGAGACCAGACTCACGGTTTATACAAAACTGGTTCCGCTTCACCCAAAGATGTTTCGAATTTAATATGGAACAAATCCTTTCATTCCTACAGAAGCAGAAGGATTCTAAAGAAGTTGCTATATTTCCCCTATTGGGACCAGCCTCTCAGGCCCCAGAAGTGCCACACCAAATGTTTGTAAAGAATAGGATGTCCTTGGCCTACGGATGCTCTTGACCAAATTAGTCAAAATCTACTGGGCGGTTTCGGACTAGTTCCTTGACGGACGGAGGACAGACGGACGGACGGACGGACGACGGACGCCGCACCATTCCATAAGCTCATCGGTCATTCGGACAAGATGAGCTAAAAATATTGGCATTGTTCTAACATTAAAACATAATTTTAACACATCAATTGTTAATTTAAACTAATGACCGAGTCCACGTAAGATAACTCGACAGACCTTTATTTGAATGTAATTCGATTTTCAATATTATCGTGTTCTATCAAATATTCAAAAATTGTAATTCCTGCAATAAAGTTTATTTTATACTTGATTCAGTTCAAAAGACAACCATTTAAAAATAAACTAATTACAATTTCTCTTACTTTGTCCAATCTGTGTAACGTTTAGTAAAAAAATAAAAAAATAAGGCGTTTTGTCAAAATTGGTAGTGAGCTTGTTGGTGAACACTTATCGATTTTGTCGATACCTTCAAGAAATCTGTAGTAATACGTTTAATTTACCAATTCGCAAATTTTGAAGTCTGTTAATTCCAAAAATATTATAATGTAGAATTTTGTTCATGGTACCTTACCTGTTGCAATTGGAATATCACCTGACTTTTCAATAAAATGTAAATCAAGATTTCAGTGGAGAACGATAGAACCTTTCCCACTAATTACAACATGTGAAATAAAATGTATCTCCTTTTCATTATGCTTTGATGCTAAATGAAATTTCATGAACTTGTTTCAACATGCAAAATGGAAAAAAATAATATTCACTAAATGATCATTGAATTTAAACATTATTTTTTGCACTATTATTCAATTATAGAAAATCATATCGACCTAATAAACAATAATAACCTTAATTTATTCAGTATAAATATCCGTAATTGAACGAGTCTACATACGTTTAATTAACAGTGTTTAAAATTTAAAAACACGTATTTTGTAAACACGAATATTTGTGATGAAATACAGACGTTTCTTACTGGCTATTGTTATGTCAAGTGACAGTTAGATTGATATGAAAAACAAAGCAGGATCAATAATCACCTTATAAATCACCAAAAATATTTTGCATTGTACTAACATTAAAATATAATCTTAACACATCAATTGTTAATTTAAAATAATGACTGGGTCCACGTAAGATCACTAGACAAAGGTTTATTTGAATATAATTCGATATTTAATATTATCGTGTTCTAACAAATATTAGAAAAATGTAATTCCTGAAATAAAGTATATTATATACTTACTTCAATTCTATAATCGAACATTTAAAACAAAATAGTTACAATTCATCTTACTTTGCATATGTTGTGTAACGTTTAGTATAATAAGATAACATAAGGCGTTTTGGAAAATTTGTAATGAGCTTATTGCTGAACACTTATCAAATTTTTCAATAAACTCTGGAAACCTGTAGTAATAAGATCAACTTACCACTGCGAAAATTCTGAAGTCTGTTAATTCCACGATTATTATGATGTAGAACTGTGTTCATTGTCCCTAACATATTGCAATTAGAATATCACCTGACTTCTTAATGAAATGTGAATCAAGATTGCAGTACAGAACGACGAACCTTTCGCACTAATTACAACATGTGAAATAAAGTGTATATCCTTGCAAAACGAAATATATTTCTCTTATTTGAAAAAACGTTAGGCAATAAAAACATTAATCATAATTATGTTTGAATGCCAAATGAAATCTCATTACCTTGTTTCAGCATGCAAAACGGACAAAAATAATATTTACTAAAATATCAATCAACTGGTCATTCACCATAGACAGTATTTATTGCACTGACATTACATTATAATGTTATAACATTCATTGTTAAAACAAACTCATCAACGAAGTTAAGTTAAATCAATCGACAGAGCTTTAACTGAATATAATCAATATAATCGTGGTTTTTTCAAAGATAAAAGATTCATAATACATGTAATAAAATATATCATTTACTCGATGTCACTGAATATGAATGAACTTTTTTCATATATTATAAAATCATTTTTGTTTTTCAATCCCTTTTCAAGATTCGTGTTTTGATCTGGAAAGGTTGCAGATGATGTTACATTTACCAGTTATTTAAAGTGTAACGGTAGTGTGTATTGTTATGACCGGGTCCATGTACAAAGATAACTCGATAGAGCTTTATTTGAATAAATTCGATTTTCAATGTTATCGTGTTCTATCAGATATTAAAAAAATGTAATTCCTGCAAAAACGTTTAAAACAAAATAAAAAAGGTTACAATTCATCATACTTTGTAACTTTTCTGCAACGTTTAGTAAAATAAAATAAAAAAGACATTTGTTTGGAAAATTGGTAATGAGCTTATTGTTAAACACTTTAAGGAAAACTGTAGTAATAAAATTAACTTACCACTTCACAAATTTTGAAGTCAGTTAATTCCAAATATTATCATAATGTAAAAACTTTTTCATGTTCCCTAACCTTTTGCAATTAGAATATCAGCTGATTTCTCAATAAAATGTAAATCAACATTGCAGTGGAGAACGATGGAACCTTTTCCACTAATTACAACATGTGAAATAAAATGTATATCCTTGCCCCTCAGGCCCAAGGGGAGCCAGACTTACTGTTTAAACAAAATTGGTCCCTCTTCACCCAATGATGTTTCAGACCAAATATGAACAAAATCCATCAAGTCGTTCAAAACTATCTCTATTTCCCCTATTGGGCTCTTCCTTTCTAGGCCCAGGGGAGCCACAACCTCCCTTGACACAACATTGGTGTCCCTTCACTTAATTATGCTCCAGACGAAATTCGATCAAAATCTATTCAGTTGTTCACAACTAGTAGCAATTTCAACGATTTACCTCTATTTCCACTACTGGGCAATTCCACTCCGGCCCCAGGAGAGCCATACCCCCCATTTTTACAACATTGGTTCTCTTTCACCTAATAAACCTCCAGACTAAATGTCATCAAAATACATTCAGATGTTAACAACCAGTAGCAATTTAAATGATTTACCTTCATTTCCCCTATTGGGCCCCGGGGGATCCACACCCTCCATTTATATAATGTTGGTTCTCCTACACCCATTTATTCTCAAGACATAACCTGAACAAAATTCTTAGAGTTGTTTACAACTAGTGGTGATATAAAGTATTTAATCATTTTTTCCCCTATTGGGCCCCGCCCCCCTGGCCCCTGGGGAGCCACACCCTCCATTTATACAACATTGATTTTCCTTAAGCCAATAATGCTCCAGACCAAATCTGGACAAAATCCATCAAGTCGTTCATAGCTAGTAGCAATTTAAAGGATTTACCTCTATTTACCGTATTGGGCCCCGCCCATCTTGCCCAAAGGGAGCCATACCCCCATTTATACAGCATTGATTTTCATTCACCTAATAAACCTCCAGACTAAATGTCATCAAAATCCATTCAGCCGTTCACAACTAGTAGCGATTTAAAGCATTTACCTCTATTTCTCCTATAGGGCCCCGCCCATCTAGCCCCAGGGGAGCCATACCCTCATTTATACAACATTGGTTCTCATTCACCTAATAAAGCTCTAGACTAAATGTCATCAAAATCCATTCAGTTGTTCACAACTAGGGTAGCAGTGTACAGTAGCGCACGGTGGCCATGGTTGATATTTTTGTACACTAAATAGCCCCTGTAATATTACATGTATCAAAATTTAAAAATAAAAACTACATTTTTGGCCATTTACGAAACTGTGTCTACACACAGTAAAGCTAGCTGTCACGTAGTCTATTTTTGCACTCAGCACATGTGTAAATATTGTGAAAAATCCTTTTATTCAATTATAGAAAATCATATCGACCTAATAAATCACAATAAACCTAATTAATTAAGTATAAGTATCCTAAATTAAACTCATAAACGAGTCTACATACGTTAACTTACAGTGTTTGAAAATGAATATGACATACTCTATGTGAATTTTAATCATGTCTACGAAAAATAAAGGTTTAATTATTTCTAGAATATAACAATGTTGTAAACAGTGCAACTTCGGAAAACCGAACCTTCCCAAAACCGAACATCTCTTCATACCGAACGGACTTACGATGTACGGAAATGTTCCTTCTTTATTATAGTAAATGAAACACATCCAAATACTGAACCCTCTGAATTCCGAACACCGAACCAATTTTGTGTCCGGAATGGGTAAACCACTCAACCTTACCTGAGCCGACATGGCACGAGGTCCGACCAGCCGACCGTGAAATCAACACATTTGCCCATTGTTGTCGTAAGCATTGTGACTCGATGCATACGGTCGCAGGGGGGAGTATGAAAATGTGTAGGCATCACCTACCCCAAGGGGAGGTATTGTGATTTAGCTATATACTTGTATATTAAACGCTGTCAAGATAAAACAATGCCATAGTACCATGCCTCATCGAAGCGGTACGATTTGTTTACTTTACAAAAACAAGTAGAGCTAGAAAGCCGAGGTTTCGTATCTAATTTAGATGAGACCTAAAGGGGATATTTCTATAGCGACTAAATACACACACGATAATGAAGCCAATGTCAGGTGTTATTTTAAAAGAAAAGAATGTGGATGTCCTGAATATTGCCGTCAACAACTGTTCTATGTATAATTGGTTAAAATATGGGGCTCCGTATGCACAGAGGTGCAGCGACAGGCCGGATGTAGTTCAGTGCCGATGACAGCATATTGTGAAGTGAAACAATATGATGCATACGTATCAAAGCTAAATCAAACTGGTTAATTTTGCATAGCTTCTACATTCTATCAATCAATTTCCTTTATATAAACGCTATCTCAAAAATTGACCGAACAATACTTGAGCTAAAGTGAGTACACGTACACGTATATATATATAATATAAAAAACGTCACCGGAAAAATCATATCCAGATCCCGACCGGTCAATTTTTCGTTCACTTCTCTAAACCGAACCCTCTCTTAACTGGACAAGTATTCAAGTCCTGTTCGGTTTAGAGAAGTTGAACTGTACTTTGGTTTGTTATTTAACGTAAATATGACCGGATTTTTCATGCCACTTATCTAGATGAAAGGTTATAATGAGGAAGGATGGTTATAGATATAACTGTTATTAGTAACTCTAGCTTGTAGCTCAAGTGCGCATGGTTGTAAAAGTGAAAACAACCATGTATTTATTGGAACAAATAGCTCGGGCGGCATACACAAACAATTGTAAGGAAGCAAAGATTTACTTACAAACTGTTGTTATATCCAGTCATAACCAGGTGGATATGAAAACAAAGAGATAAAAATGTTACTCAATTGGTCATTCACCATTGACAGTATTTATTGCAGTGATATTCTATTATAATATTAACACATCCATTGTCAAACCAAACTTATAAACGAAGTTTCGGTAATTCAATTGAGTTTTTAATTAAACATAATTGTATAGAATTAATATAATCGTGTTTTATCAAAGATAAAGAATTCATAATATATGTAATGAAAAATATCATATCCTAGATGTAGGTGAAAAACGCTACAAAAAGATAACAAACATAAAGAAGTGGTCAAAATGCATTTTTCTGTGTATTTCATAATGTAAATAAGTAAAAGACGATCAACATGGAGGTTGTAGAAAAAAGTTGTTGGATTTTATTCTTGAACATTTTTTAATTTCTCGATTCTCTCGCAAAAGCGTCAGTAACGTCATACATTTACGTCTTCGCATCTTTCGCAAAGTATTAAGTCAAAAACAAGAGGCCCGAGGGCCTTAACGGTCATCTGAATATAAAGACCTATACTTAGCAAGAATGACAAGTAACTATGTCTCGCCTGTCACTCTGAGAGAACTCCCAATTTTACCAAAATTTCTGTATTATTTCCAAAAAACTAGCAAGAAAACTTCCTTGATAGTATGTCAGCGCCCTATATGTGTTATAGACATGTGTAAATAGTGATGCATTGCAAAACCTTTTTTTCTGAAAATTCACTTAAATATGGCATGTTTATCCCCAAAATATCGCTTTTCCTGAGAAGCGATAAGAACACATGTAATTTTCATATATTACAGAATTTGTTTCACTTGAACTATAAACTAAAATTAAAGTCCACTGGAGAAACATTAACATATTTGACCCTTGTGACCTTGAAAATAAATCAAGGTTATTCATCTGAACAAACTTGGTAGGTCTTCCGCCCAGGTACCTACTGGTTCAATATCAGACCCCTTTGGCTTTGGGTTATTGAGAAAAAGTCGTTAGAAGATTAAAACATATCTGACCCCTTTGAACTTGAAATCAGGTCAAGGTCATTCATTTGAACAAACTTGGTAGATCTTCCTCCCAGGTCCACCAACAGGTCCAATATAAGACCCCTGGGCCTTTTGGTTATTGAGAAGAAGTCGTTAGAATATTTGAACATATTTGATCCCTGTGACCTTGAAAGTAGGTCAGGGTCATTCATTTGAATAAACTTGGTAGACCGTCCCCAAGGTACCTACTGGGCCTTTCGGTTATAGAGAAGAAGTCGTTTGAAGGAAAAGTATACGCACGGCGGACGACGAATGACGACGGACGAACATTATGACCCTTCGGGTCACGATGACCTAATAAGGTACAGATTCTTCATGTTCTCTGACCAATGTCACTGAATATGAATGGACTTTTTTTATGAATTGTAAAATCATTTTTTGATTTTCAATCCCTCATTAAGATGATTGTTTTGGTCTGGAAATGTTGCGGATTATGTAACGTTTTCAGTAATTTCAATTTGCAACAATCGTGTGTACGGTTCTAGAAGTAAAATATCATGTACCTATTTTTTTATAAATAAAGTAAGGCTGTAAACACAAATATTTGTTTTGAAGTACAGTTGTTCTTTAAAAGCAGTTATATCAAGTGACAGTAAGATGGATATGAGACACAAAACAGGATCAATAATCACCTTATAAATCACCAAAAACGTTATTTATTGTACTTTAATCTCAACACATTGATTGTTAAGTCAAAATATTAAACAAATCTACATAATTTTACTCGATAGAGCTTTATTTGATAATTTGATTTTTCGATATTAACCTGTTTTATCATAAATTGAAGATTTATAATTACTTCAATAAAGTATATTATATACTTCATTGAATTTGAAAGACCGAATCATCTTTTTTAAATGAATAATTGGTAACAATTTATCTTACTGTGTAACGTTTAGTAAAACAAGAAGAAATATGGGATCTTAGAAAACTTGTAATGACCTTATTGTTCAATACTATCGAATTTCCCACAACGTTCAGCGAATCTACATTAACAGGATAATCTCACCACTTCGCATATTTTGAAGTTCTTTAATTTCAAAATTATCATTATATCAAACGTTGTCATGTTTCTTAACCTATAGTACTTTGAATATCAATTGACTTCTCTATGAAATGTAAATTGTAGTTGAGAACGATGGAACCTTTCGCAGTAATTTCAACATGAAAGTAAAATGTAAAACGAAATGTAAATTACTTATTTGAGAGCATAAGTAAGGCAATAAACAGCATCATCAGTAAGTGTGTTTAGATTCTAAATGAAATTTCATGAACTTGCTTTAACAGGCAAAACGGAAAAATATAAAATATAATCAATTGATCATTCACAGTAGACATTATTTATTGCACTATTGTTCAATTATAGAAAATCATATGGACCTGATGAATCACAAGTAACCTTATTTATAACATTAATATCCTAAATTAAACTCATAAACGAGATTATATACGTTTAATTAACATGATTTAAAATGAATATGACATTCTGTCAACAAACATGAAAGATCTAAATAGGTTCTGGTCCTTCAAGGACGGACTATTTATTTTGTTTTATAAAATGTCAAAACATGGACTTATACAAGCTCCAAAACATGGGAAAAATATCAGACTGAGCTTTCATAAGTTCCAATTATTAAGCGACGCACATGTTTATTGGAATGTTGATCTTGCTTTGGCCGACCTCTTTCGGTGATGAATTGAGTTAGTCTTGAAAAAGATTCAACATATAATAATAATAATAACTAGTAACAATTGTAACGGATGGCTGGCCATCTTGGACTTCCGGTCCCTATAATAATTATGTCTGTGAAGTTTCATGATGATCCGCCAAGACCCCTGGAAAGGTTATGGCTGAAGAAAAAAAAAAGAAGAATAAGAGCACAGAATACTAATAATAATACTAAGAAGAAGAAACGGTGTATAAACAATAAGTACCTAAACTTTGTTTTGGAAACTTAATGATTAAAAACGGAGTAAAAATAATAAGTCCCTCAAACTCCGTTTGGGGGACATAACAAGAAACGGACCAAAAACAATATGTCCCTCAAACTTCATTTATGGGGCATAATTAAAATAAGACTTATATAATAATCCGAATTTTTATGTTAATGACGGTAGCGACTAAACAACGACTGATCTGAGTACTATATTAGATGATCTGGCCACACGTACACATTGTACAAGGTTTACTTGCCGAACTATACACAACTGAAGTTCTAATTTAATCCGCCGTGCTACTTCTAGTCGCCATTTTGTTAACATGGCCTAATATCGAGCTGATGCGCGTCTGAAAGAGACAGTATTGCAAAGCTTCTAAACGATCATGCCTAGAACATACTCTCTAGGGATGATGTTTTTAATAAATTGAATATCAATTGTTTACTATATTTCTTTTCTGTTTCACTTTCAATGATTCATTAAAAAAAAAACATAAAAGTTTATGCTTTAAACACATTAAAAGTAAAAAATATCAAGTTTTTTTCGACATTAGGAATTGAACAAAAATACATTTTTGACATAACCGGAAGCGCACGTGATAAGAGAACGTGACCCGCAAATAGCTCACGACAAAGTTGGGACGGTAATAAAAAACAGACGATTCTCGAACATGAACAGATTGATAACGTATGTATTGAGATGCTGCTGTGCTAGAATGAAACACAAGGTAACACTCATTTAATCCATTACTATCACATCAGGTACTAACTGACATTATGCGAAAATATCGGCATTAAATGTTTGCGATCGCGCAAACCTACTTTCCTTTTACAGTTTACATACGTTTGTACATGTCGGCACCTTTATCGTATCGAAGATTATATAAAGGCGCATTGCCGGGGAAAAGTTCGTGATGAACAGCATGTTAGTGTGTTTTTATTATCTTAAAATTATAAAATAAAAGCATAGTGGCATGCTACCATCCAGATACAAGAATCTCTATTTTACGTTGACTAAGTCATAGCTAACATAAGCTCTGAAAAGCTTGTATTTCGACAAACATATATATAATATAAATGGTAAAAAACATTGTAACAGTGTAAAGGCAACAACAAAATTTATCATAAGATACCTACATTGGAAGGATTAATATAAAGAGGCTAAATAATCATGCTGTACAAAAATTGTGACACTAAAATAAGTTTCTTAGTTAAACTTAAAAAGCAGGTGATTGGGACAGCCCCTACGTACCTAACAGCCCTCTGGATACTGATGTATAATTGTTTTGTTCATAGCATTTATTTGTAATCTGGAGCACTGGTTTGGTAGCCGTTTATGTTAGGAGACGTTTTAAGTATTGCATTGTGGCGGTATGGCAACGAATGCATTCCAGGTCAGGTAATTAAACATAAAATTATTCAAATTCAAAAATAGCATCACTTCACGACAATCATGGATTCACATCGGTTCAATGATATTAAAATAACATTTAATACAGTGCATGCAAGTTGAAATTAACAAATCATTGGTTTTAAAATTACAACTGTCAAGTCATCATTTCAATGAAATTATCCAGAAATCCAAATCAATAAGTTTTTTTCATGTCAAAATAAACTTCAGGTTTGGTTAAGTATTGTTTAATGGACGTCCTATTAACAGCTTTACCTGGTCATTTAAGGACGGCTTCCCCCATTTGCGAGATGCATGCATGTGGTAAGTGTGTGCATAATTAAGTTTCGTTTTGGGAGTCTTTGGTATGTTCGTGTTTGTCTTCCTGTGATAGCACAGGACTGATGCTGACTTTGTAGTGTAATTCCAATGGAGCATATACTGCTGAAGACACATCTTATTTTACAATCAAAAATCGTTATCTCACCATCTTCAATAGCTAAGGGTTTATAGTTTAAATTTATAATATTTATCCTTGGCGGATTAAGCCTGTGTTTGATTTCCTTCCACTGCTACCTCTAGCTAGCAGAGACACTTTACTAGCACAACTTAAAACTTTCAAGATTGTTTCACCACTGATTGCCTATCATTTGTTTCCTTAGGTTATCATTTACAGTTAGAATATGGCCAATTATCTCTTCCAACTGATTAAATACAACTCCTTAAGTATTGTCCTCCTTTGTTTTTTTTAACTTAAATCATGACATAGTCGACGATTTATGTATATCATATAATGTATGCAGAATAGTATACCAAGTTCCTGTGGGTGTAAATAATAATGGCTGCACCCAGTACCAATTACGATTGTCTATTATGTCTATTCTGCTTAGTTTGTCCCTAATCCTCAATCGCCCTGCAAACCTGATGGTATCCAAGCAAGGGATATACGAAACCTACCGAATTACCAGTAAAGGAACGGTGTTGGCTCTACTCTTGGATCAAAATCATATAATGTATGATATATAAAAATGATATGGACCAATGGATGGTAATTCGTACAAAACTCCTGTGCCAGGTTCATTAATTTGAAAGCTTAGAGAAAAAGGCTAAGGTTGAATACATGAATATCTGAATACAAAACGAACGCTTGGCTTGCTGATGAGATGTTACAGACTGGACAGATAATGACAACAAAAACAGGCTGAAAACATGTAAAATTATGATGGAAGCCCATTTAACCCGAATTACATGATATTATTTTTAATTCCTTCAGTTCATCTGTATTTCCACACTATTCTCTGTATGAGGAATAGGAATCAGTTTGTTTTTTTGGTTTTATAAATCCTAGCAACCACTTTTAAGTCATATGTATAAGAAAGGAAGGTCTGCCAAATATCTGATTCCTTGACAACTTAACTACTATATATATACTAAATATAAAGCAGGATAATAGCTTTCTATATCCACTGCAGGACACAAGTCATATGATTTGTTGACAT
>JAULCA010306240.1:0-12778 GCA_032360845.1 Crassadoma gigantea
ATGGAGCAAGGCAGGAAAGGTATGGAGCAAGACAGGAAAGGTATGGAGCAAGGCAGGAAAGGTATGGAGCAAGGCAGGAAAGGTATGGAGCAAGGCAGGAAAGAAAATAGGGCGGGGAAAGGTATGGAGCAAGGCAGGAAAGGTATGGAGCAAAGCAGGAAAGGTATGGAGCAAGGCAGGTAAGAAAATATTTGGGAGTCATTTTCTATCAGAACTTGAAATTCAACAAGCAAATATCAGGATGTGTGGTAAAAGCTAACAGGGAAAAACTTGAACATATGGACAATGACATGTTTTAACCACATAAAAGGTTCTAATAAGATCCCGTGTTTAATATGCCAGTGTAGTAAGGAACCCAATGTATAAAAAACTACATAATGGGAATAGAAAACAAACAGCGACGGACAACAAAAAAGGCGAGAGCTTAAACAGATCTGGTATACAAGTGATACCAGGACTAACCACATTAACTAATACTGTCGACAAGAAGACGTTGTTTGAAATAGATAGAGAGGATCAATAACGAGCCAAACGGAATCAATTCAAATAGAAAAAAAACAACATGGGAACAACTTTGAACTGCAGTAAAACGCGTTTTTTAACAGTATCATCTTAGACTGGAATAGCCTACCTAATGCTGTAGTTGAAGCTGAAACCTTGAACAGTTTCAAGAGGATGATCGACAATCAAATGAATACAAATTAAGTTTGAGCCAAACTGTTCCTACGAGGTGTTCTAAATCAAATAGTAAATTAAAAGCTATCGAACAGATTTCAGGCACTCCTTAATTACCATTCAAATTGTAGGATATTGAACCGTTATGTATTTCCTTTAGCGGGATTAAGTCGCTCATCCCAAAACTAGGAATAGCATCCTATCACCAGAACACCAGTAGAAGGAATAAAGGTGGAGAAATGCCCAAGATTGTGTGGGGACAATCGCTTACCTAACAAAGTACCGTACGTCAGAAAACTGATGGGATCCGAATAAAAACTAATGAGTACAAATGTGAATAATGTACTGAATATTGATATTTCTAAACTTAAAAACTCGCAAATCTTGACACATGCTCTTGCATAAATTACAAAATTTTACATACCATACCATCGTTTTAAAATGAATTTGAATTATCAGTGTATTTATTTATAACTATAGGTATACATTTAAATCATCAGAAAGCTATATATTCATGTGACCTACTCTTTAACATAATTATATTCAAACTTAGCCGAGGATTTATATTTTAAAATGTATCCTTGACGAATCTAGATTAAAGTAATTCGTGGGTTATTTCTTAGTTAAACACAACAGAAAAGTTCTTTATAATGACGAATACATTTATATTTCTTTAAATATTCAAAGCGAACAATTTCAAACCAGACTAAGGATGCTTACCGAAATATTCTGAAACGATATACACATTATCATATTACAATGTAAGCATACGTACACGTGTGTCTTAATGTGTTGGGAGTGAAGAAAAATACTTCCTATTATTTTACAGTGAATATTTCAGTTTATTAATAACTTTGTAATATAAATGTTACTTAATATGTCATCTACATGCAGGGGCCGATTTAACGAAAACACCTTGTTGAAAAATGGGTAATGCTGAATGATATTCTATTCACGTATAACATCTAACAGAAACGATCACGTGTACCAGCTAATTATCGATCCAGTTCTCCATGATGGAAGCTAGACACCGTCAACCTTAAGAGGGCTCCATTGGAACAGCGTTTTATTGTATTTATTGTGACGGTCCTGTGTGGTCTACATCTTTCAGAACTGCCAGTGCAGTGCACATTGGTTATTCCACCCGTAGTGAACCCTGTATACGTGTGGTCTTTGAGGGTGTCATTTTGACAGTCCGGACTCCTGTTTTCGTTTACCACTTTCATTGGGCTAGCCCATCATCTTGGGAGTGCTGGAGGAGAGAGACCGCCAACTAGCCTTTTGAGAACGATCAGTTGGCGCATCCTTGCAGTGATATTCCTTTTTTTTTTAATTAATTATGTATAAGTGCATATTTCTTTGTATTTTCTTTACACGTATAAATGAGAGACTGACAGAAGAGATGAATCGTATGTAAGATTTCAAAAGCAACAAAAATATCGCTTCTTTCTATTTTAATGGTTATTTTCTCTAATATCCCAGATACAATCTTAACACACATCAATGGAGTTTTTTTCAAGTGAGGGTGTATGTACTTCGTGTATATAAATTAATTTAGAGGGGGCACAGGTATTTTTGTTAAGTGTCAGACAGATTTTTGCGCTGATCTGTTACTAATATATTAGAACTGTAATGCCAGTTCTTCATGTTCACTAATAAGCATATAAGTGATTAATTTATTAAAGGAAGTGATTACAGTATATTTCTGAGATTCGGCTGTGATAGTTTGGTTTTGGTATTATTTTGTTTAACCTCCTATAAACAGCTAAGGTCATTTCAGGATGGCCACCCCTGTGTGCAAGATGCATGCGGGTAGTATGCGTGTGTATTTTGGGAGGCTGTGATATGTTCGTGTGTGTCTTCTTGTGATAGCGTGGAACTGATGCCGACTTTATAGTGCTTCCGCACTGAAACATACTACCGAAGACACTCAGCAGGACGCCCCATCCGGTCACATTATACTGACAACGGGCGAACCAGTCGTCCCATTCCTAATTTGCTGAGCGCTAAGTAGGGGCAGAAACTACCATTTTTAAAGACTTTGGTTACCTCGGCTAGGGGACAGAACCCAAAGTTTTTTCTCACAGGGGCGAACGATCAACTAATGGCCAAAAGTGAGGCATTGTCAAGGGAGACATTAGGAAGAAGAAAGTTGTTTAGAAAGAAGAGAAAAGATAAGATTCCAAATTTAGTCGCCTTTCACGATCACGCAATTAGGGGCAGCAGGTGCGATTCTTACGCCCTACCTGCAGGGGTCCATCTGTGAGAAAGAATGAAATTAAATAATTTAGCCATATAATTTAAGTGAGAAATTTTTCATGATTTTAAAAGTACCTCCAAAATAGTTCATCAAAGATATACAACTCAAGAGGATCCACCTGATGATGGGACCGGGCAGCATTGGATTCATCCAGTGTATTCAAGGTATCAACAATCTGGAGTTCCAGTGACTACCAGGAAAGACTAGTTGACAACTGTGAAAAGTACAGAGGCAATCTGGAGAGACCGGAGGCAGTTGGGAGAGAACAGCACCGGGGCGTTAGGCTTGGCACGCCGAAGCGCATTCTCTGTGAAGGAAAATCCATATACTCGCAATGAACAGATATATATTGAGACACCTCCGGGGTCGCACTTCTTTGATCAACCTAACCATAGGGCCAAGTTAGTTGTAAACAGTCAACATTGCTGTTTAGCACTTATAATAGTATCAGGCATGAAATTGTGCAAGTCTACAGTAGCTGACTGAGAAGTGGGGTATTCTCGGAGTGCGATATGATGTCAGAGAGAGAATGGATAAATAAAGGCAGTCAATGGGTGTTGTTGTAGAAGAAGGTAGTCCGTAAAAGTCATATAGTCCTTCTACTATGTACATGAGGAGGATGAATTGAAACTAGCATTCTGTCTATATGTTCGGTTTGCCTTGCAGAAAGAAAGGCTGATGATCTCCACTGCAGTAGTATTACCAGCGTGTATTAGACTTGCTCAAGTCAGGAAATATATAAAATGGCGTACAACTCATACGGTAAATGTTACAGAAAAAATGAAGACATCGCATTCCTCGGAATGGCATTCTCCATCAAATTGTAGAAAATTGTTCGAACAATAACAAAAGAATGAAAAAAAAGTTTTTTTTTTAATTTGTGACTTTGACTGAGCAGTGATTTTTTTTATTTTGAAATATTTTGTATAAATGTGTCATAAGAAAAAGTTAGATATGGGAATAATCTACATATAACATCATGCACGAATTCAGTACAATTAACGGTTTTCGAGTTATAGCGGTTTTAAAGGTTTTAACCTATGACGTCATGGAGGCCATATTGGATTTTTGAACTAAATGAAAATACTGTGATCACACCTTCAGACCTTGGCCTTTGATCTACTTTAAAGACTATCAACCTATCTTTTACCAATCAAAAGATAGGGAACCCATAATGTATGAAAGAAGGACAAAAACACCCTTGATCGTTCGACCCCTGTGACCTTGAAGGAAAGTCAAGGTCTAAAAAAAAACCTTTCAAAACCAAGGATACATACTATAGATGTGCCAAGTTTCAACTCTCTATGTGTCTTGATGACAGAGGAGAAGCGTTTGCAGTGACGTGTAAAACTCTATGAATTTTAGCGGGAAAATGAACATTTTTAAAGTACCATAACTTTGTCATTTTTGATCGTATGACCTTGAAACTTTCCACATACATTCCCGAGACCGTGTCCTTTACGTTGTGATGAAAATTTAACGATTTTCGAGATTTTTATTTTTGACCTTTATTTGACCCCATAGCGAGGCCTTGACCTTGACATTTTCTCTAATAATATATCATTGAAAAAAGTTAGCCCCGACCAGGACCTACATGGATATGTAAGCGCACATGCAGTACAACGAATGGTTTTGAAGTTATGGTCGTTCGAAAAACGTTTTTAAAAAGTCTATTTTTAGATCTGTAACCTTGACCTTTGAACTTATGATCAATGATTTTGTTCAGACGTCATGCGATCGTTGTCCTTTATCATGTGTTAAAATATGAACGTTACATGTTTGTTCGTTCTTAAGATAAAGTGTTAACAAGATTTCTGGAAATAAGAATAACTAGATTTGATCAAGATCAAAACACGGGATTTCCAACAGGAAAATGATCTAGGTTATGTTCTCGGACTGACGATCGCTTCCCTTCGCTTCTGTTCGCTTCCCTTCCCTTCTTTGATCAACATTACCGTAGGGTCAAGTTATTTGTGAACAGTCAGCATTGATAGAAAGCTGTTTAGCACTAATAATAGTATCAGACATGGACTTGTGTAAGTCTGCAGTAGCTGACTGAGTAGTGGGGTATTCCCGGAGTGCGATATGACGTCAGAGGAAGAATGGTTAGACATCGGCAGCCAATGGATTTAGTTGTAAACGAAGGTAGTCCGTAAAAGTTATATAGTCCTTCAACCATGTACTTGTGGAGGACGATTTGAAACTAGCATTGTGTCTATATGTTCTGTTTGCCGTGCAGAAAGAAATGCTGACGATATCCACTGCAGTAGAGATGTAATTTATGCCTTCTTAAGATTGAGACATCATATTCCTCGGAATGGCAATTTCCATCGAAATGTAGAAAATTGTTTGAAAAAATTAACGAAAAATGAAAAAAAAAAAAAAATTAATTTGTGACCTTTGTCCCAGCAGTGATTTTTTATTTGAAATATCCTGTATTTAAATGTAATGAAAAAAAGTTAGATATGGAATCATCTACAAAAAACGTTATGCACGAACTCTGTACAATCAGTGGTTTTCGAGTTATAGCGGTTTTAAATGTTTTAGCCTATGACGTCATAGTGGCCAAATTGGATTTTTGACCTACTCAAAACAATTTCAATGACATCTACAATATTATTTAAAGACCATCAACTTATCTTCTACCAATCGAAATATTAGGAATGCACAAAGTACGGAAGACGAATAATAATAACTTTGATCGTTTGACCCCTGTGACCTTGAATGTTGGTCAATGTCAACAACATGTGTTATTTTTGTAGCAAAGGATGTTTGTTATGTATGTGCCAAGTATCAACTCTGTACGTCTTTAAAATACGGGGGAGAAGAGTTTTGAATTTTGGCGGGAAAATGAGTTTTCTTAAAGTGCCATATCTTTGTCAGTTTTCATCCTATGACCTTGAAATTTTCAACATACTATCCTGAGATCGTGCCCTTAACGTTGTGATAAAAATTTAACAATTATCGAGATTTTATTTTTGACCTTTGTTTGACCCCATAGCGAGGCCTTGACCTTGTCAAATCTCTAATAACATGGCACGGAAAAAATTTAGGTCCGACCAAAACCTACATGATGGTTTAAGCGTTCATGCAGTACAACGAACGGTTTTAAAGTTATGGTCGTTCTAAAAACGTTAAAAAAATGTCTATTTATAGATCTGTGACCTTGACCTTTGAACTTATGATCATGATTTTGTTCGGGTGTCATGCGGTCGTTGTCCTTTATCATGTGTCAAAATATGAACGTTATATCTTTGTTCGTTCTTGAGATAAAGTGTTAACAAGATTTCTGGAAATAAGAATAATAATAATAAAAAAAAAAAATAACAATAACAATAGGGATTTCCATCCGAAATGGAAATCCCTAATAATTTAATAATTCTCAATTGGCTTCATTATCGCTTGTATATTTAGCTGCTGTAGAAATACCCCCCTTTCGGTCTCGTCCAATTAAGATACGAAACCTCGGCTTTCTAGCTCTACTTGTTTTTGTAGAGTAAACAAACCGTTCTGCTTCGAGCAAGGCATTTTGGCATTGTTATATCTTGACAGTGTTTAATAATTCAATCACATTACCTTCCCTCGGGGTAGGTGATGCGTACAAATTAACAAACGACCCACCCGAGATATAAAGGTAACGACAACAACGGGCACAGGTGTTGATTTCACGGTTGGCTGGTCGGACATCGTGCCATGTTTGCTCAGGTTAGGTCGGTTTACAGAAGTACACTTTAGTATATTTAACCCATTCCGGAAACAAAATTGGTTCGGTGTTCGGAATTGAAGGGTTCGGTATTAGGAAGTATTTTATTACTATAATAAAGAAGGAACATTTCCGTACATCGTAAGTTTGTTCAGTATGAAGAGGTGTTCGGTTTTGGGAAATTGCACTGTATTTTATCTGTGTGTGGTGACACTTTGGTATATTTTATCTGTGTGTGGTGACACTATGGTATATTTTATCTGTGTGTGGTGACATTGGTATATTTTTATCTGTGTGTGGTGACACTATGGTATATTTTTATCTGTGTGTGGTGACGCTATGGTATATTTGATCTTTGTGCGGTGACGCTATGGTATATTTTATCTGTGCGGTGACTATATGGTATATTTATCTTTGTGTGGTGACACTATGGTATATTATATCTGTATGTGGTGACGCTATGGTATATTTTATCTGTATGTGGTGATGTTATGGTATATTAAATTTTTATGTGGTGACAATATGGTAAATTTTTATCAGTGTATGGTAACGCTATTGTCTATTTTCTCTGTGTTGTGACACTATGGTATATTTTATCTGTGTTTGGTGACAATATGCAATATTTTATCTGTATGTGGTGACGCTATGGTATATTTTATGTGTGTAGTGACGCTTTTGTATATTTTATGTGTGTGGTGACGCTTTGGTATAATTTATCTTTTTGTGGTGACGCTATGGTATATTTAATCTGTATGTGTTGACGCTATGGTATATTTTATCTATATGACGTGATGCTATGGTATATTTTATCTATATGTGGTGAAGCTATGGTATATTTATCTATATGTGGTGACGCTATGGTATATTTTATCTATGTGGTGACACTGTGGTACATTTGAATAAATGTGGTGACGCTATGGTATATTTTATCTGTGTGGTGACGCTATGATATATTTTATCTGTGTGTGGTTTATTGTATCTGTATGTGGTGACGCTACGGTATATGTTATCTTTGTGTGGTGACGCTACGGTATATTTTATCTGCATGTGGTGACGCTATGGTATATTTTATCTGTATGTGGTGACACTATGGTATATTTGATCTGTGTGGTGACACTATGGTATATTTTAATATATGTGGTGATGCTATGGTATATTTTATGTGTGTGGTGACACTATGGTATATTTTATTTGTGTGTGGTGACACTATGGTATATTTTAATATATGGTGACACTATGGTATATTTTATGTGTGTGTGGTGACACTATGGTATATTTTAATATATGTGGTGAAGCTTTGGTATATTTTATCTATGTGGCGACACTATGGTATATTTTATCTGCATGTGGTGACACTAAGGTATATTTTATCTTTGTGTGGTGACGCTACGGTATATCTTATCTGCATGTGGTGACGCTATTGTATATTTTATCTGTGTGTGGTGACACTATGGTATATTTTATCTGTGTGGTGACACTATTGTATATTTTATCTGTGTGTGGTGACACTATTGTATATTTTATCTGTATGTGGTGACACTATTGTATATTTAATCTGTATGTGGTGACACTATTGTATATTTTATCTGTATGTGGTGACACTATTGTATATTTAATCTGTATGTGGTGACACTATTGTATATTTTATCTGTATGTTGTGACACTATTGTATATTTTATCTGTGTGGTGACACTATTGTATATTTTATTTGTGTGGTGACACCATGGTATATCTTAATATATGTGGTGACACAATGGTATATATTATGTGTGTGAGGTGAAGCAATGGTATATTTTTTATAAATTTGTGCTCTTATGCTATGATATATTTTATATTCCATCTTAAGTGCACGTATTTTGTGTTTTAGTTATGTCTTGAATATGTGAGAGCAAGGACTCAGACAGCAATATAATTCTGTGGTGAGAGTGCATTATCAGATTTTTACATTACCTCGGTACTTAGAAAATACTTAAATAAATAAATGTTGTAAATACATCGTAATTCAATATTAAGTGTCATTCTTCACCACACCTGCACTGTCATGTGTGTCCATATTTCAAGAAGCTACCCTGTTCTTCTATCAGTTTCAGAATAAAACAAGCACAACAAAAGACCAAGGTGAACCTACATTAGCCCGCGTTTCCTTTGGCCCTAACACCAGACTTGGAACTTTTTGACATCAGACATCTTTCTGAGAAAGACCTGTCCAGCACTCACTGAGATCATGTTATAATCTAACAGGCAGTCATTTTATTGTCCTGATCAGACTCCGAATAAAACTAACACAACCAAGGACCTTTATAAACATACACCTTATATTTGACAAAGATCTGTCCTGTACTTCATGAGAAATAGCATTAAAACCTTTAACCTTTAAAATCCAAGATGAAATCCAATAGGCTATCTTTCAATCAGTTTCAAAATCAAACATGCACCATGAGCAATTGAAGGGAATCTATCAGGAATTTTGCTAAGCGGTCTAGTATAGTGTAACAAGAATTATCTAAAACTAGTAAAAACAGCTGCTCTTCTAGTAAAGTTACAACTGTTTGCACATTTCTCATTTGCATAAGAATCCCGAAAAGCAATTGTAAATGACGTCAATGACCCTGACTGGCCCCCAAACATCATAAAATGATGTTATGAACAATAGCATGACCTTGCAAAGTCACTATAGTTCCCCTGCAAGTCTGGGCGTGTAAGAGATCCAGATCTGTGGGTCAGATAGAACTTTCCAGCACTGCTGGAAATGCATATACCTCATGATCAGTCTAGTATGCGGGAATAGTCAATCTGCCCTTTCATGGTGAGGGGATACCACACAGGTACTTAATTGATTTACCAAGGTCTGTACTTGTTCACATTTTACTGTACATAGGCCTACAGTGACAATATGTGTGCAGTAGTACTAGCTGTAGACTGAAAGTCAAATGTGTCAAGGAAGAGAATGCCAGCACTTTGTGTTGTATCCAACTTGTTGGATGTTTCTCTGACTGAAGATGCTTGCCCATTTACTTTAGCAAACAATGGTAAGAAATAAACACACTGACATTTTTATTCACGAAAACAAAAATCTCTGCTGCCACAGGAGTTTGATCACCAGACCTCTGTAAAATTAAGTAGTTAGCTTAGTAATTCTTAAGTTGGTTAAATGTTCAAAATTTCTAAAAAAAGGCCTGTAACCTGTAAATGTCTTTCTTCAACAGTAGTTAACTATTTAAGTATAAAGAAGACACATGGTGCCACTCTCTCTACCACGTGTACAAGGAAGGGACCAATCCATTTCAGTCCTTTGGAGGAAAAACATGACAAGAAAGTGTTTGACATTATTTTATTGACAGTATGACAAGAGACACAGAGCCTTTATCATTGTTGTATTTGATGCTGGTGTAAACATAGCCTCACCACTAACCGATAACTTAATCTACACATCCATATAACAATCCCATCTAAAATTTCAACATACTGATTAGCCCGAGTTTCCTTTGGCCCTGACACCAGACTTAGACATTTTGACAGATAGATGTCTGGTGTGGGGCCAGAGCGCACTCCTACATGAAAATGTGGAATTATCTGACACCGTTTGGTGTCGGGAGAGTTTGAGGTGCTGACAACAAAAATTGACTGACACAACACATACCTTGTATATATCAATAAATGGATTATTTATTGATCCAAATCTGCTCTTATTATCACCAACAGCTGCTAAGTTCCCTCAGTAGAGTCCCCGGTTTACAATCATTCCAAATTTCCCTACTGAGCAGACCCCATTTTTATATCTCAGGGTAGTTACTAATCAACAAAAAGAGGCGGTCCAGAAATCTTCTAAACCAAGAATCATTGTTTCTGTTCTCGGTCCGGAACAGTACGGCTTGTTGATAAGTCACTCCTTACCTGAACAAAATGGCGACTGCTCAGGTGGGAAATTTCGAACGATTTTAAACCGAGGACTCTACTGACGGAATTTAGCAGCTCTTGGTGATAATAAGAGCAGATTTAGATCAATAAATAATCCATTTATTGATATATGCATGTTATGTGTGTGTCATAGTCGATTTTTGTTGTCAGCACCTCAAACTCTCCCGACACCAAATGGTGTCGGATAATTCCAAGTTTTCATAAAGGAGTGCGCTCTGGCCCTAAACCAGACATCTACCTGTCAAAATGTCTAAGTCTGGTGTCAGGGCCAGAGGAAACTCGGGCTACATACTGATCATCAACTGTCAACAATGAGTTACAGACACAAAAAATCTCCACAGCAGTTTATATCTATACCTGGTATACAATGATAGATTTACATACATTTCATGTTACAGTACCTTCTTTAACTCATTCACCCCTGAAGTTTCATAATGAACTATTCCAGCCTTTGAATTGGACGGGTTCAAATGTGTCTTTAGGGGTGAATGTAAAGCTTTCCATCCTGAATTGTCTGTAAACACCCTTTACATATGTATTTGGTTAAATAACTAATGATAAGAACGAATCAATTACCAGATCATGTTAAATTAAAATGTTTTTTAAACACAAGTATGTGTAAGGGAGGATGAAATGTAGATCACACCAACTTGATACCTCTCAAATTGAAGACAGAATGATCACATCAGCCTGATAAAATTAGTGTTACTTATAAAATGATATGTACAAATGCATTATTTTACAATTCTTATTTTTCATACTTAATCAAACGCATTCAATTATATTTCCAATACTTTCTCTGTTAGACTTAATGTAGTTCACAATTATAACAATCACAATTCTTATAATTAAGATGCATTTCCTTTGCCAGGCAGTGACGTGATGATCAAATGTTATACATTTATTGATTGCACTAGACTAGTGTCTTTGATATCCTTATAACGGCATGTATCTCGAACCACAGGTAATCCCCATGCAATTCACCACAGAAAGTGTGTTCCACCAGAATGCAGATTACCTCTATTATCCCATTATGATCATCTATAAAATTCTGTATCTGATGAAGCTGTATCTTCAGTCTCCGAACCTGTAACCACACATACACAGTTAAATACCGCCATCCTCCTTTGAGAAGACTACTTAATATTACAACAGATAACAACATTCCTCCACAGTTCCTTTGCGATCAGATCAGTCTTGTGTTGTAAACATGCCAGAAAAATAATCTGTTCACTTCTACCAATGATTATTAGGTTTGTAAACAACAATGAGAGTGTCTTGATTTCCCCTCAGGATATCTGATTGTCTTTTGACACTATATTCGTTCCACAATGCACAGTACCTAGGGGGTAAATAAAACAAACAAAGATTAGTAAAAAAAAGGTAAAACATCGGACAAATGAGATATTTATACCTCATCAGGTCTTTATTAAATAGTTTAAATATGATAATGTATGTAAAAACAGTACAAGCTGAGAACAGGCAAATTCTGTGTAAGTTTCTTGATATACACCTCAGTGTAGAATACCCACTGTTCCCTTGGTCAAGGCACACTGTAATAAAAGTTGGTTATCCTTAATACAGGAATTAAGGAGCAGGCTTAAGCACAAACATCTGTTTACTATATTGGGTCCCATCATTCTGCTCAAAAGGGAATCTAGCCATATAAATTTAAATATTAACATGTACTACACAAGTAGGATTCTAATGATTTACCTCTTTTATCCCATTAACAACATTCGCTCTGTTCCAGAGGGGCCACATCAGCCACTAATACAATGTCATCTCTCCATTAATCGGTTAAGTCTATTATGGATATACACATGGTAAGCCGAAAACTGTCTATTAGTGAGAGAAAGGACAGAAGTCGAGGCCAGTTAGGGCTGCGACCTTTTCTTTCTCTCACTTATTGGGCAGTTTGAGGCTTATATCTAACTTAAAACATAGATTCAGGTGAACCTACTGTCACTCTAAGGCAAAGCTCAGGCAATTTTTTGGAAGTCTTTGAAGTGAAAATGTGTTCATATATCAGAATATTCTCTGTCACTGAGGAGGTAATTTTTATAACTCAGTCAAAATTTTTGAACGCTTGAGAAACAAGTTTTATTTGACCGTGCTTGAGTGACATTAAGAAAAAGGAAGAAGACTAGAAATTGTCATTGACAATTTGGCGGGCTTTTCACTTCATTGGCAAAACTTGCAAATAGTTGAGCAAGAGAGAT